>VZUI01029881.1:0-38216 GCA_013401135.1 Cettia cetti | reverse complement strand
ATTTAAATAAGCTTATGCATGATTCAAATATTCATTTTGGTTTCAAGACCCCCCTTAAATATACAGTTTATCTATGGAACTCCATGCAGTCTGGGGGGGATGTTGTAAATCTGTCTTCCAAAGATTCGGACTCTACAAGGCTCAATTGTTCTTTTATCTTCAGGAATTCCAGATGTCCCTTCTGCCTTCTATCTAGTTGAGGAGTTACAAAAAATAAACAACCCCCATCTCTACTTTGTTACAATCTAAGAATATTAATTTATAACATTTTTCAAATTCTATTAATAAAAGAACATACCATACAACCTTCACATATCATACATAAAGCAATCATCTTACTATATGCAAAAAGCCAACTCCAAAACATGCATTTATAACACCACTAATTTGGGGGGGGTTAGAACTACCATTAAGGAGTTGCAGTAAACACACACACACTGTGGTGCTGCCTTTTGTATGGCAGGCACTTCTGAAGCCACTCACTCTCAGCCAAATGACACAAAGCAGCGGATCTTTAAAACCCTTTGGGTTCCTACAGGCCTTATGAAAATTAAGGGAAGTTTCAGGAGACCTAGGCTGGCATGGGTTTTGCATAGGCAATAGTTTGGGACCTGGTAGTGTGTCTGTGCTGCTCCAAGTCAGCCAGCACAGCCAGCTCCCTCCCCAGCAGTAGTGAAGGGGCAGAGAGGGATGACAGCAGAACAGAGGAGAGATCTTGGGGCTGTCAGAGACTCATACTGAGCTGAATGGAGACTTCCAGCAGGGAAGAAACCAGAAAATTCTGAGAAAACTCTAGTTTGCTTGGTTAGTGCAGCAATTTGGATTTTTTTCCAGAGGCATAAACCTGATCTTCTGTGTCCTGGTGCTTACCCCAAACTGATGGTTGTTTTTGCAGTATAAGGGCATTTACTGGCTGTCCTTTCTTCCTGAAATTCCTTGGCTATGCAAGTGATTTGGTAGGAACATGCACAGAGGGCTGCATATGCTAGGGTCTGGGAGCAGTTTGAGGACCTGAAGTTTGAGGCTCTTCTGCTGAGGTGCCCACCAGCAGTGTGGCAGTGGGGCTGTGGAGTGGTTGTGGGTCCACACAGGGAGCAGCAAATGCAGCTCTCAGGGGGACCTTCACACTGCCTGCTGTACAGCCTCCTGGTTTTGTTGCCTTACAAAATGTAGCAGAACTAGTGGAACCAAACCCACAGCTGAGAGCTGCTGCTGCTGGAAGATCTACACTCCCTTGATTGCACTGCCTATGTGAGGCACCCACATGGGGCGCTCAGGATGGATTCAACCTGGGCATGTTGCATCACAGAACTTTGATAAAACATTCTGTTTAAGACTGAGCCAATTCAGGGATGATTCATCTCTGTTCCTGCAAACAGATGCTGGTTTGGGCACTTCTTGTGTGCCCTGCTGGAATTATGCAATGGTGATATTTTTGGGGGTAAACAAGTCACTCCCGACTCACTGTGCAGATTAGGTGTTCTGATTCCTGAGGCACCCTCCAGTCTTCCCTGGCAATTCTTCCAGCCTAATACAGTTTTTTTGCATTTAGGAGACCACAGTTTTGTTACTCTGAGATTTCATCAGGGCCTTGTGCAATGACTTACATATCTCAGGGATGCTTCCTGTTCCTGTGGGATCTATCCCACCCTCTCCCATGTCCCCAGAGAGGTGATTTTCACCCACCATTTATTTTGGCCAAGCTGTCACGTTTTATTTTCATAGTCCACCACTTCAGTGTTATACTGTGTTTCCTTCTGCCTTTCCCACTACAGACCTTGCACAGCAGTAGTTGCATTGTAGTCATTACTGGTCCTCAGTGGTTTTGTTGTTACTGAGAAGTTCACATTTACACACTCCATCTCAGTATACTGGGGTCCTTTGCTGATACACATTTGAATTGCTTTTGCCTCTTTTCAAGTTCTCTTCTGTTGGAGTTTATTGGCTAGAACATCTGCCAGCTTTTGGGTTTGTCAGTGAAAAAATACCCATAAATTCATATGCCTTTAATTTTTGTGGGCTACATGACTACTCATTACTTTTTTTTTTCAGGGTTCAGGGATAAAAACTGCTGTTAAATTGAAGGGTATTGCTGTTTTTAGAAATTGCTAGGAGAAAGGTGCTTGCCTTTTATTTATTAACTTGGATATCAGCAGATTTTCCTGGCAGTCTGAAATAGCACTGCTATAAGTATCTTCCAGTCTTTCTGCTGCTGACTGACTGACAGAAGACAGCATAAGACTTGTGGTCGTTTATGGAGGTTAGTAGTAGTCTGAATCAAAAATGGAACCTGAGTGATTCTTTGGTTTTTCTTCTTTGGGTTCAGAGACAGGAGAAATTAAACTGCACTTCAGATTTCTCTGACTGGCTTCATGTGCCAGAACTTCCTTTACATGAAAGACAGATGTCTTTATAAGAAAGCAAATAACTTTTCTCAGTTCCTAGGAAGATTTTATTTCTGCTTTGAATGTTTTTCAGAGTGAGTTTTAAATGGCAATGTTAAAAAAAAAATCCTCAAAGATGAAATTCTTGCCAGCTAACTTAAGGCAATTAATCATCTAGTGGAAGCTTGTCATATACACGAGGGAGAGACGGGTATTCCAGAAAGCTACAAACTCACCTCAGACATCTCTCCTGGGATGAGCTGATGATGTGAGCTGAACACTGAAACTCTGGACACTTAAAGTTAGGCAAGGTGAATCAAAGGGATCTGGTAAACAGCACTGTTCAGCTTTTGGGCACTGTCACCTTGACAGCAGCATCTTTAAAAAATGGGCTGTCCAGATCCAGTTCCCGAGGACACAGCTGAGCATTCATAGCCATCAGCCCCATTTCCTTCCTTCATTTCAAGTGAAAGAAAACCAGGTGGGTCTATAGCAGCTGGGGCAAAGAAAGACTGGAAGGCAAAGTGGATTATGAACAGCAGCTCTGTGTATCGCACTCTGTTTCTTTGCCATGTTTTCCTCTGTGGGAAGCCAGTAGGAAACAGATCTGTGGATCTCTCTTGGATCTGCCTCACATTCCTGAGCTCTGCACTGTCCCAGCTGAGGAGGAGCTGCTGGTAACAGCCGGACAGGAATGGGGGAAGGACAAAGCACGTGCTTCCTCAGGCAGGTTTCTTCCAGCTGCCCAGGCACTGCTGGTCACTCAGTGCCTCTGGGAGCAGGAGCTGCTGCTGGGTTCACCCTCCTGGGGACCTCTCACACCCCAGTGCTGGCACCCCTCTTTCTCTGTTGTTCTGACACACGTGGCTCATTCCTTCTGCCTCAGCCTTCGCTGACAGCATTTTAAAGCCACAGGATCATATGATGGATGCTCCCTCTCCCTCTGTGGTTACACAGGAGTGTCAGCGTGTTTTAAGAGCAAGAAGCTGGGTCTTGGCTGGCAGCTGCTGAAATGCACTGTGCCTTTGTGTGATGCAGGGACTGTGAGTGTTCCCTCAAACATTTCATTAGATTTCTTTGTCTTCAAGGCATGTGTGTGTTTGCAGGCAAGAGGCAGATGCAGAGAAGCCCTATGGGCATTTCTGAGCAATGAATCCCCTCCCTGCACCCCTTCCCTGCTTCCCTTCCCTGCTCATTGTTTTGCCAGTCAACAGGGGTAATAGAATGGATGCAGACACCACTAGGAAGAATGGTCTTGTTTTACTATTGATATTGAGGCAAAACAGAAGTAAAAGGATACATTTAGTAAAACAATAAGATTATTACTCGCTTGGCTTTAGCAACAAGTAAAATAAGCAAGGTAATGCATCTAACCATTACTATATGAGTGGGAGACAGAGAATAGTGATTGAGGAAGGTCCATCACGAGTTGCCTGAATACCCCACTGTCAGCCAGAGCCTGCAGTAGCTGGGGAGCCCCGTTCTGCAGCGAGGAGCTGGAGAACCCTTCCTGGCAATTGGGGAAACACTACGCAGTGCGTCCACCCGTAGCTGAGGTCTCCAGGTCTCCCAGAAAAGGGGTCCAGCTTTATAGGCCCAAATTGACAAGTCCAAATGACTTGTTTACCTTTTTGTGCAAAAAACATTTGGTTCTGATGGCCCACTTCCCAACCAGCTGGGGACAGGGTGTGGCCAGAGCCCAGGGTTTTATCTGAAATATACTACTGACAGGTCTCTAGGGATATCTGTAGGGAAGATTTCTTGATATACCCTACACAACATTATACAAACACCTCTACAGCAGTCAGCTTGACATTAAGAATAACTGATATAAATGTTTTAATCATCTATTTTTAAAGAACCTTGATGGTATTAATAGCACCATGTTCCAGATTCATCTTGTAAGTCAACTCAGGTGTAGGCCTGCTGCTCAGGCCTTAGCATATCACTCATGTGCTGTTCCTGGGCTGAACTTCCCCCTGCTCAGGGACCAGCTTGTACACCCAAGTGTCCAGTGGAGGCACGAAAAAACAACCTGTGCTCCCCTAGCTAGCTGGGCCTTTGGCTGCAGGAGGGGTTTGTGCAGGAGGTGTGTATTGGTCCTATAGGGCACCGGAGCAGCCCTTCCCAGCTGTTGAGCATTCCTTCCCAGTCCTTTCCCATAGAGATCCTCCCAAGCCTGATCCAGCCCCAGAACACTGCAGTAGAGGTGCCTGAGGATTTGCCCTTTCCTTTTGCCTTATTTTCCATTAGGAAAGTGGAAAGAAGACACATGGTGTTCTACAGTGGCAGATGGCACAGAGGTTTCCTGTTGTGTGGGCTCTGGCAGCTGCTGCAGGTGGCTGCAGAACCATGGGAAATGAGTGTAAGAGCCTGTGGGCACTTGTGGGTCAAATATTTTTGCCCTGTAAAAGCTTGGTATTGTTTTAAACCACTGAAGTACAATTTTTGATTGTCTATTTGAAAATAAAGACAACAGGAATATAGAACCCCCTCCTTGTGTGCAGCTTTAGTAACAGTGAACGTATTTCTTGGTTCAAAGTAATGGAATTGCAAATTCATCCTGTGACAAGTTTTCTGTCCATCCTTGTTCCACAAGGCAGCCATGCTGTCCTTAGAGAGGGAAGTGCCCTGCCTTGGAAAGCCACTGCTAAGCTGAAACCAGTATCTTGATCAATATTTTTCCAGTTAATCCTCAGAAGGGATGGGAAAGAATGGGCTAAATGATAAAATAAAAGTCAGGTGAGTGATAAGCTTCTCTCCAAAACATCCATCAAACTTGTGGAAATCTTGGTCCTGGTCCAAACCAATGCAACAAAGCCAACATCAGCCCCCAGAAATGCAGACTTGTGACTTCCATCATTTGGTGACCCTGGGTGACATCTAGAAGTACTTCTCTTCCTAATCCTTCAATTCTTTGGGTATTGATTTGTGTTATAGACACACCATTAGTTCCTGGGAATTCCCCACAGGAAGTCCATTTAAGGACCAGTTGCTGGAAAGGTTCGAGTTGCCATTTGGGGTTTCAGCTGCAATAGCTGGGATCAAGTCCAGTCTGAAGGGCACAGAGGGGAGGTGTAAAACCAGAGTAAAGGAAAATGTAGGCATGGCTTGTCCTGAAGTTGTCTTTCCATGTTCTCACTGGGTTGAACTGTTGAGGGCTGCCAGACTGTGACAGAGGGGCCAGGAGCAGGGATGGGTCATCTGTGAGATGGAATTGGGATAGACATGGGAATCCCATCTGTGGATGGGAAGGGCTCACATATGCCCCTGTGCCTCACCTGCACTGCACAGTGAGCAAGGGCTGTACTGTCCCCCTGCCCTGGCCACTCTGGCAGCTCTGCAAGGGGAGAGGGCAATTCCTGAATGCAGAGAGATACCTGCAAGGGAAGGGACTCCTTCTCTTGCAAAGAGGGTTTTTTATCTTGAGTATGGTGAGGCCCTGGCACAGGCTGCCCAGAGAAGTTGTGGCTGTCCCATCCCTGGAAGTGTCCAAGGCCAGGTTGGGCAGGGCTTGGAGCAGCCTAGTCTAATAGAAGGTGTCCCTGCCCATGGCAGGAGGTGAAATAGGATGAGATTTGAAGTCCAACCCAAACCATACTGTGAGTTCATGATTTCCTCTGGAAGGAGCCACTGCGGAATGCCCTTATAGTCAAATCTTAAAACTGAATGTAACCCAAATGTCCTATTAATGACATTTAGTGGGTGCTATGGGATCTGAGTGAGCATTTTGTACAATATTTGTGACGAGTATTACAAGTATAGAAATTTTTAGCGCTACTGGAGATTGCACTGACACGTGCAAGAGGAAGGCACTGTTGAAACAGGCAAGGGTCTGTTCTATTTTCCAAAAGGAAAACAAAAGTAGGGAGAGTTGATGATGCTTGCCCTAAGTCAGATGTGAATGAATCTTCATATCCTGAGCCGTGCCCCAGTCCTAATCCCCTGGTTCCCTCTGCTTGGGACCTGATAATTAAGATCAAGGATCATTTTCTGGGAGAGATGAGTGGAGGATGGTTGTAGAAAAGGAAAGGCCACCAAGTCAAGCAGAGTGACTGAGTCATGCGTGTTACTGGAAACGAGAGTCCTGAGGCCCGGCAACAGGTCTCAGTGTGCCCAGCGTGGAGGAACCCACAGCTTGCAGTGGTCTAGCCTGGAGAAAGAGGAAAAATGTGTGGACTACAGGGACAGCAAATGTCCTCCCCACACGGTGCCATCCCCTCCTCAGCCCCAGGATTTTGGCCATGGCAGCCCCACACAGCACAGCTTTCCCCTTCAGTGTGAAAGGGAGTACATGTCCAGAGCACAGGGTGTCTTGAACCCTGCACGAAAAATACACCAGGGTGCTCAGGGTGTCCAACACAAAGTCATGGAATCATTAAGGTCAGAAAAGACATCTCAAGATTATTCAGTTCAACTGTTAACCCAGGTCCACCACTAAACTGTGTCCCCAAGTGCCACACCAAGTGTCACATGTTTTTTTAATGCTTCTAGGGATGGTGAGTCCACCACTGCCCTGGAAGCCTGTACCAATTCCTGACCATCCTTTCCATGAAGAAATTTTTCCTAATATCCAGCCTGAACATCTTACTCTGCCATTGGCTGGAGCACCACATGGACAAATGCACCCCTGAGCTGCTCTTTGAAAATCCCCAGGCATGGCTGTCCTGCTGTGAACTGCACAAAAGCACCACTGACCACCCCACAGCCAGCCTCACTCTCTGTCCTGTTTCTGTCGCCCTGAGGAGCAAGGGAGGCTCCCCAAAACCACATTCCCATATAAATGGTCCTTCATTGGAGACTTGTCCCCTGCCCACCCTGCCTCTTCCCACCTGGAGGATGGGCTGCTTCCAGGTTGAAAATATGTTGAATTTCTTAATTAGAAAAGTTTGCAGTCTGGTTGGGATGGTTGCTCCCTCTACTCACACCACCCTGACCTGTCAGAGCCCTGGTGGGTGGGTGATCCTGGGGGCATTGGCACCATGGTCTGTGCGGTGCTCCTGGGCTGCAAGGAGCTCCCTTCCCTCTGCTGTGGGATGCACAAGCTGGGCTTTCCCAGCTGTGCTTCCCTAGCCAACAACACAACCTCCAAGGTAGCAAACATCTGTCTCATGTAACAAACCCCACCTGGACCCTGTGGGCAGGGATAGAGCCACACATTTTCTTCCCTGGCATCAGATGTAGTTCAGGATGTTCCTGCCTCACCCCAAGGCCTCATCCAGATGCCCCTAGGCTTTTAAGGTTATAAAAAAAATCTCTGCCCTCCTCAAGGCCTGGTGTGAGGTAGTGGCCATGAGCAAACCAGCTAGGAGTGTTCAGCTCAGCCCAGCCTGGACTGCTGGCTGGGCTGGGCAGGAGGTGCTGGCATCACCGTGTCTATGCCAGGTTGCCTGGGACAGAGGTGTGTCATTGGAGCAGAGAGGTGTGTGTCTGGAGAGGACTCCCAGCTCTGTCTCCTGGTGCTGGGCAGGCTCTGAGGGCCGGCTCCTGCCAGAGCTGAGGGTGACCCTGCCTGGGCACAGGTCCCCCCAACCCTGAGTGCTCCTGGAGGTCTCCTGGCACCAGTTTGGTGGGGATGAGCCTCCTGGCACAGGTGGGGGTGTCAGGAGAAAAAGAAGAGGGAGAGGAATTCTCAGGGATAAGGCAGAAATTCAGCCGAAGTGTGACGGTGTGGCAGGAGGTGCTGGCCAGTGCTTTGGGGAGTGGGGCTGGAGGGGAGCCCGTGGCTGGAGGTGGGGACTGTGGTGCTCAGACCTGCCAGTGACTCAGCCGGTGACGCCTGGTCCTTCCTCCCTGTGCCTGAACCTGCGGCCGTCTGCGGTCATGCCAGCATGAGGCCTGACCTGCCTGGCTGTGACTGTCCCTGCTCTGGATGCTCAGCATGGCTGCTGGGTGCTCAGCCCTAAGACGGGCTCTGCTAGAGGAGTCACTCCCCACCTGTTTTGTCCCGTGGGATCCGGCTCTTTGAAGTCCCCACCCCGCCTGTCCTGTGGTGCATGACTCGGCGTCAGCTGCTCCAGAGGCCCTCCCCTTGTGCTTGTCACGCGTTGCCTGAGCTGCCAACCACATCCCCATGTTCTCCCCATCCGATGTCCAGAGTGTTGGGGGTCTGAGCTCTGACAAAGCAATGGGATATTTATAGCCAACACCTGGAAAACCATGTCCTCCCTGTTGCTGCCACAACAGAGAATCCCTGCAGCCAGGTCTCCTGTGCTGCAGCACTGCCCTGGCCAAACCCTCTGCCCTGTGTCCTGCCTCGGGAAGGATGAGAGCACTGGGGTTCACCCTGTGCTGTTGGGGTGCACCCTGGCTTTCTGGGAGGGACCCTGTCCCACTGCCTGCCTCTACCCATGATGGCCATTCCTTTTCTCACAAGGAGGGACTCTGGGGCACAGGGAGGGGACGGAGCCTCACATTCCTCCTCAGGTGGAAGGTAATTCCTGTCTGTATAGGTGCCACCCCAGCACCTCTGCTACCACAGCGCCGTGCTCCGAGACCTTCCACATCTGCCACGGTAACCACGGTGGTCTGCCGGGCCCAGGGGAGGGGGAGTGCAAGCTGGGCACTGCCCCTCCATCCCGGCACCGCCCTCCAACCCGCACACGCACTCACCCGCCTTCTCCGACAGCGGGTCGGGGCTGTGCTGCGGGGTGGCAGGAGGCAGGACAGACAGACCCTCGGGTGCCCTGCCCTGCCTCTCACCCACCGCCCCTCTGGCTGTGCTGCTTTCCCCAGGCAGCCGCGGGGGGTTCGATGGCCACGACAGGGACTCACGTCCAGGCGATCTGACCGCGGAAGGACAGGTCCAGGCTGCGCGCAGAATGTTTGGAGGAAGCTCTTAGGAGGTGCTGTCCTCCCAAACCTGTCTGTCCTGCTTTTTACCACCCCTGACTTTACTTGCCTGGCCAGATTGCTCGGGCCAGTTTTCCGCAGTTTTTGTCCCCAGGGTGATTCCCGGTGTTTTTGCCAGTGCCCGCCCAGGCTCAGCTGCCTGCACGGCAGCGGGAAGGTGTGCTAGACACGGTCCTCGCTGACACGTGAACCCAGCACAGCCCCAGCCGTGCCCGTGCCACCCACCGGGCCTGCTGGGGGTGGGCATGGAGGGGACTCTGGCCCGGGCACTGACCGGGTCATTCTCCACTGCTGCCTGATCCCTGGGCAGCAGGCCGTCGAGGCACTATGCTCCGTGGGATGGTCAAATGAATTCACCTTTGTAATTCTCCGGATTTCTGTCAGAAAAAGGTGGCTATGAAAACAGCACCTTTAGGTGCCTGATTACAGGGTGGCACAGGAGCAGCTGGAGTCCCGCCACCTTCTGAAGGATTTTTCTAAAGAGAAGCACATCTGTGACTGTCCCTCTATAATGGCCACGCCTTGAACCAGCCCCACTGATCCCAGCTCCATTGGGAGAGTGACAGTGTTCTGGCTCTATCCCATTTGCACTGTAAGGGATGCTGAATTAGGCACATCTGAAATACTTTTTGGTAATCAAAAGAATGGTTTCTAGTCTCTATTGCTTTTCCACATCTCCCCCGACTCCCAGCCTCTGTCTCCAGCTTTACCTTCTCACCACCTCACCCTCTTGAGCAACGCCCGGGGCAGGAGAGCAGGGATGGTGCTGGTGCCACCCAGCTGCAATCATAGCCATCTCTTGCATCACCTTGACAGCAGCCTCCAGGTGCAGAAGAGCAGGAAGTAAAAAGGGGTATTTTAATGACCCAAGTTATACACAACACACCAATTATCTGACTGGGGCAAAATGGGGTTCACAGGAGAAGCAGTTCTGTAGGAGCCATTCATCCAGGTGTGTGAGGGTTCCCAGGTGAGAGGTTTGTAGCCAGAAAAGCAGCAGTGCTCCTGGACATACTCTTTCTGCTGCTGCTCTGCTCTCATTGCTTTAATTTGGATGAGATCAGGAAAAAGGTTTATTGGAATAAAATTCACAAGAACTTTATTTCCTGGGAATAATGGCTGCCCAGGAAGGCATGCAGCAGAGCTGCCTAGGGCAGTGTTACAGGGACATGGGGTTATTAATGCAGAGACAGGAGCTGGGTGAAGTACGTGTGGGTGATTTTTCCCATTGGATCCATGCTTTGATCCCCCTCATTTTGGGTCAGGCCATAACAACCTCCTGGTGTCCTTGATTGGGGAAGTTTCCCTAGGGTTAAACCGTGGGCACACACAGGCACAATCTCACAGTAGTGCTGGAGCTGCTGCCCATGTAGTGGTGCAGGAGAGGAGTGGAGTGAGGGGAGTTATGCCCAGTGCTGCCTGGCTTCATCCCAGCTGGCTCTGATCACCAGCCGTGCACGAGCTTTGCTGGATGCGGGTCATGGTGCCCTCAGCCAGCCAGAATCCAGCCCTGTAACTTTCAGAAGTGGATGGCTCACAGAGGAGGCTCTGTCCCCAGCCCTCTGCCTGCCTGGGTCATGGGCAGCTGGGCATGGTGACCCATGCCTGCTGGAGCACTCTCAGCTCTGAGTCCCACAAAGTGCTGTTTCTCCTCCATTACCAATGCCCCTCCTGCAGTGGTGACCCTGCTTCCAGGAGGGAAAGGGAGAAGCCTCGCAGGGGCCAGAAACCCCTGGGGTTACCAACAGCAGCACTTCCCCTTCCTCCATGTTACAGGTTCTCCTCATCCACCTGCCAGCACCCTGCCCTGCACACCCATGGGACAATTCCCTGTGCTGGCCTCACCTTCCCACCCCTTCCTGGTCTCAACTCTAATGATGGGGTGTCACGGTCCCATGAAGGACAGGTGAGGACAGGAATGCCTGGCACTGTTTGTCAGAGCTTATCTGCACCCTGCCACGACACTGTTTTTATGAAAGAAGTTATTCAGAAAGTCTGGGGCATCAGGGGAGATCTGGGCACAGATCCTGGAGGCTGTTTGTGTTTCTGGTGTTGCAAAACCAGCTCCCTCGGTGGCTGAAACTGGGTGGCTGCAGCTGGAGGTCAGGAAGGGCTGATTCGAGTTCAGAGCAGAAATGTTGGGGAAACACCTTGGCTCCTAAGGGCAGTGCTGTGGGGTGCAGTGACAATTCTTGTGCTCCATGCTCTGAGCTGGCTGCATCAGACCTGCCTGGAAAAGTGTGCATTTGCCTAAAAATCCACAAATAAAGTGTGCCTCTGAGCATGGGGGCAGGAAGGCAGCCTTGTGCTCCAGGTGTGGCTTTGGTCCCAAAAGAGACCCCACTGCTGCTGGTGAGGCAGTTCCTCGGATCTTCTGCCAGCACTGGCAGAGGAGGATGCTAGGCTGCCAGGGCTCACTTGGGCTGCAGGTAATGAGCCATGACAACTTCAAAGGATCCTGGACCTTTTTCAAGGAAATTTCCTATCTCATTTCAAAAAGATAGCAAGACTTGGCCCTATAAGACACGTTTTATGAGCTTCTTTCCACCTTTGTTGGTCCTTATGCACAGGGGAGAGTTTTTTGAATCCCAGGAGCTGGTGACCAAAAATCACCAAATCCCAGAAACATGCATATCTAGAGCTGATAGATCAATTTTGGTGCCCACACAGAGCTCTGGAGATCTCCTGGGTGAGCAGTCCTCCAGTGCCTCGGGATTGCATGGGTGAAATTCCCTTTCTTCCATCCTGCTGTCCACTGATGCTCCCCTCTCCTCCCATGGACCACGCCTGTTGTCCTTGGAACATGTGCATTAGGATGGTACAGTCACTCCCACACCTCGATGGACAGGAGATGGGGAAGAGGTGGATCTAATCAGGTCAAGGGGTCTGGCAGACTGCAGGTGGAAAAATTGCCCCCTGCACCTGGCATTAGTGCCCCAGCCTGGGCAAGGAGAGACCTACTGGGGACATCCCCTCTGCATGGTGCCAGAGGCAACAATGTTGCACAGGCTGATGGATGCTGGTAGGCTCAGGGCTGCCTGGACCCCCCTTTCTGAAAGCTTCTGCAGCAGGTCACCATTCCACTTTGGGCAGGGCAGAAGGAAGGACTAGGCTTTTACAGGGCTGTAAAGTGCAAGGAAACTGGAAGTTTTCCCACTGTGCTGTAAATGGAGCTGAATGACCTGACTTGGATGAAAGGAGCCCTTGCCTGCAAAATGAGTTGTGAAGTTCTGTGTGAATCGAGAGGTCTGGTGGCTGTGGGATTCTGGTTGGTCTCACTTCCAGCAGGATCACCTGTACCTTTGCCCTCCAAAAGCCAGTGCTGACCTTCTATGGAAGTTCCATGTGCCTGGGGTTGCATAGAGATCGGCTTGCTGCCTCCTCCTCACTCTGGAAGCACCCCCAGGGATGGGAATCTTGGGCACTCACTTTGGGTGCCCTGGGAGCTGAGGCAGAGAGAGGTGGGGCTGTAACCAACCGAGGTATGACATGAGCCTGCTCCAAGCACATTGGCTGGGACTGTGGACCTTTAAAATCCTGTCTGCAAGTGACACTGAGCCCTGTGCTGGGCTGGCCCGGCTGCAGCTGGGGCTGAAACGCTTTTGTCTATATTTAGTGCATTTTTCAGATAACCCTCGTTCTATTTTTGGGCCATGTGCTGACTTAGGGCCCCTTTTTCCTCTTGTGCTCAACTGTATCACAGGTCAAAGCCTCTCCATTTTTGGGATCCTCAGGTACTCAAAAATTTGGAAGTGGGTTAAGGAGAAGTCAGGCAAATAAGCTTTTTGGCTTCCTCCTTAATATTCAAAAGAAGGTGAAAAAAATTGGTTTTTAAGGCATTTTGATGGAGCAGCTAAGCCTGGAAACCATGAAAGGTCTTTGCTAACTCTCCTTCAGAGAGAAGGAGACTTTCAGAGAAGCAGAAACCTGGGCTTTAAGTGGGAGAGAATGGGAGAAGATGCAGGGGCATCTTCTGCCTGGTGCAGTTTGGTGGTTCTTGAGGGTTCCGCCTCCATGTGCAACATGGAGAGAGCAGAGGGATCCAAGGGCGGTTTCAGTGAAGGGTCCTTATAAGGCAGTGGTGGCTGGGCTTGGTGACAGCCACCCTCCTGGTAGGAGAGCTTGGCTGGCAGGACCAGCGTGCCTGCCAAGACCTGATGGAAATGCCTGAGAGCAGGAACCTTCAAGGCAGCCTGTGTTTTGCTCTTTTTAAGGTCAGCTTCTTGGAAAGTGCCATGCTTGGGGAGGCCACCATCCAAGGAGCAAAGTGACAGGCACACGTGTCCCCAGCATCCCTGTGTGAGGGTGACAGGTCTCGCTGCTGTGATGGGGCAGAGCAGTGTGGTGACACAAGGGCCAGGGGCGCTTCACTTGCCTAGGAGGTCCTGAGCAGCAGAGCTATCATGCCCTGGAGTGGAACTGGACACAGCCAGTGCAGTGCTTCTGCAAGTCATGCCAGACCAGTGCCACCACCAAGCTTGATCCAGGCAGGGAGAGTGCTGCAGAGCTGCTTCTGGCTTGGTCTGCCACCACACTCACACTCGACCTGCACCCAGATGACGTAACCCAGAGGCACAGGGTTACCAGGGATTGTGGGTATTTTAAAACTCTGTGTCAAAGGTCTTGGGATCGTGCCTGAAGAGCAAAGGAAAAACTTTCCCCTTGTCCTCTCCTCAAATTTGGAGTCCCATCTCCAATGTCACAGTGATCCTAATCCCTCAGATGGTTCCAGGGGAGGGTGACATGGTCCTTCAGCAAGGTGCCAAGGTATACACAGCAGGACTCTGGGGGAGGATATTTAAAATGCCACAGAGTCCTTGAGAGATCTCAGTCCTGTCACCCAGCTCTGCAGTGTTTACCTCCACCCCAGCCTGGCATGGTGAGACTGGATACACCCTGCCAAATTCAGCCCAGGGCTCATGGAAGGGCAGAGCTGCTGTCTCCCATCTGCCCTGGGGGTGACCTTAGCCCCATCCTGCAGGACCCGACTAGCATGGCAGAGCCCGGATCACCCAGCACCCCACCAAGGCAGGACACCTCTCCCTGCCTCTGTACTGGGCTCTGGAGGGTGCCTCGCCAGCAGAAGCAGGTGCTTGGCAGCACCCAGAGCAAACATGACCATTAACACTACCCATTCATGACTGCCAGCATGTGGGGTGCCTTGTGCTCAGGTTTTCAGGAGCTGGCTGCACACGAGGCACAGCTCTGTATAGAGGGGCTTGCTCCTGGTCATGCACAAAGCAGCACAGCTGCAAGGTGGTCAGGTTTTGTGCCTGTGGGAGAGGGGCAGTGGGAGGAGAACCAGAGACAGGATGAGACCAGGACTCTGTTGGCCTGATTCATCTGAGACCTGCAGGCACTGTGTCCCGACATCCACCAGCTCATCTCCTGTCAGGCATCAGATGTGCAATGGTGGGCTGGGAAGTTTCTCCACGATGGCCCTAATGTGGCTGTGCACTGCAGTGCTGCCTCCCCAGGCCTGTGCCTGTGGCTCAGCCTGAGGGAGTAACTCCAACCCCCAAACCTCCCCGAGTGTGTAGAAAATGGAGCCTAGCCATTTGCAGCCAAATTCCAGCCCCCCTCTCCAGATTGCCATGCCTGGCTGGCTGTAGCAATGGTCCCATATCTTACACTGTTCTGGTGTGGGAGCTGTGGTTCTTCTCCAACCAGGGCCATGACCGTGACATATCCAGCCATGCCTTTGGTATTGTCCCCAAGCAGAGTTGCTGGCCTGACTGAAAATATCCCCAAGCTAATTTTAATCTGGGTAGTGGTGTATTTTTCAGGTAATTGGGGTGGGTGGTGGGCAGGGCTTGGAGAGGTGTCCTGGGGACATGCCACGTGCAGGGATGTGCACACACCAGTGTCTGCACTGACACTGGGACTTGGGGGACGAACTCTGGGCATGGTCACAGGGGAGCTGTTCCCTTCATCTCAGCACAAAACCAGACTGTGGATTAAGAGGAGACTTTAGTGTTCCCTCCCCACCTCAATATAGCGAAACCTACACAGGACAGGACATTTATAGCTGCTCTCCCTTATTGGGAACTCTCTTGAATTTCACCCCGGGGTGACACCTGGGAGCAAACTCCTGTGCTGCTGGAGGCAGCTGAGAGGAGGGTGCAGAGTCCTCGTGCCCTGCACAGCCCCAGGGTCCCTGCAGGCTGGGGCCAGCGTTGGGGAAGGTGGGGGCACAGTGGTGGTGCCAGGCACCTGGAGCACCCACCTCATGCCTCTCAGAGCCATCCCATTTCTCTGTGAACATCAGGGAGGTCTCTTGGTCTGGCCACTGATGCCACACCACATCTGTGCCATGAGACTCCAAAGACCCTGTCTAGTCCTTACCACACCCACGGGAGCTCAACAAAGAGGAAGAGCCCTCCTTTGGAGAGATGCCATGTGTAAACTGGCTCTCCATCAGCTCCTTTTTTTCACACCTGGATTTACAATCTTTTTCCATGAAGGATATAAAGTGATTCTCAACAGGGTATCTCAGCAAGGGTCTCTCCAGGGAGAGAGGGAGACAAAGAGCCAAATTGGCAGGGAGATCCCAGTGGGGCAGGAATCCTCCTGGCATCATGGACCAGGGAAGCACATAGAGAAAACTGCAGGCAGGTAGTCCCTGTCCCCAGGGAGACCCAGGCTTGGGGCTGCAGGAGCTGTGAGGTCCCTGCTCAGCCAGGGCAGCTGCAGGTTCCCTCCTGGCTGCCTCTTATTTTGGGACAGGAAGCTTGGACACCGTGGTGGCATGTCATAGTCTGAAGACAAAAGAAGAGTCAAGGTCACTCAACACAAAGACAACCATCAGCCCAGCTCAAACACATTCTTCAAGGCTGAGGATACCACTGAGTGGTGGATGAGCCTGTCCTTGTCCTGGGGATCCTACTCCAGCATGAACAACTTAGATTGTCCAAAATTCACCCATCAGGAAAGGGAGGGTTGAGCAGAGCTGGTGCAGGTGACCTGGCCAGGGCAGCTGAGCACAGCATGGCCATCCCAAGGCTGCTTCCACCAGCTCCTGCCAGCACAAGGTTCCCAGCCCCTTCCTAGGATGCTCTGGGGAGCCCTGCCCCTCCACATTGGGATAAAACCAAACTGCAGGACAGAGAATTCCTCAGCCGGGGGTGATGGGTTCATTTTGCCCAACTTTACTCAGACCTTCTCAGATGAGGATGCAAATGGCCAGGTTGTGCAGTTTGAGTGGGAGCAAAGGCATCCAGAGGAAAGCCTGATGCAGCAGCCTTGTCTCCACTCCAGAACTGGGCTGTTGTCACCATGTCACCATGTCAACATGTCAACATGTCAGCATGGTGGTGTCCAGCAGCAGCGTTCCCTGTGGACACTGGCTGCTGGGGAAGGTGTGGTGTGAGCCTGTATCATGAGGTGCAAAGAGCAAAGAGAAGGAGCATGTCTGGATGGCACCAGCAAAGTGCAGGAGAACTGGTCCACTTGGAATGCAACACCTTGACCAATCTCCAGCAAGCCTTAGCTGAACAATCAAGGCTGGGCAGCTACAGAAGAAGGATTTTCCACCCTGGAATTTTCCCATCCCCTGAAATGGAAGACGAAGGTTTCATTTTATTCGATTATGATAGTCCTGGCTTGAATTTGAGTGTAGGAAGTTCCTGCCTCTGTCCCAGGGAGGGATTTAAAGTAAAATCAGTACAAATATATGGGACTATGAACAGATGAAGATGAGGACTAAGTCCTCCATGGTCAGCACTACCTTGTGCCTCAGTCCAGGCAGGCTTACAGTTCAGGGTGTGCACTCCTGGGGCTCAAACAAACCCACACTGAACTGTAGGAGGCCTGGCCAGGTGATTGAGTGGTTGCTCTTTTATTCAGCTTCAGCCCAGCCTTTTCTTCCACTCTTCCCATAGAGGGCTGAGCCTCCCCAGCCTGGGTGGATCCTAGGGCTCAGCACTGCTCTGCAGCAGGTCCAACTGCCAAAATCTCATCTTGCACAAGACAAATATGTGGCAGAAGCCAAAAGAGCCAGAAAACTGTCATGTGGAAGGTGGCAGCTTCCAGGGTTCATCCAACCCAGACAAACACAGGGCCCCAGCAGCATCGTGGCATGACCTGCCCTGGCCCACTGGGCTGCAGCACCTTCGGTGATAAAGGCATGGCCAGGCTTGCACTTCTACTGGTCTGGGGATGGCTTAGGCACGATTTGACCTTAAAGAGGCCCTGAATGCTGATTCAAATGCTCATCTTACTTTTGGGGCACACAGACTTGAGGGCAACTTGGGAACACACTTGAAGAAAGCACCACTCACTGGGCAGAACACTGGGTACCTCATGACACCTGTCTGGAGGGGGTCACTTCAACCCAGGAGCAGGCAGAAGAGCCAGAAACGTGTGATCCAAACCCTGGAAAATCCATCTGTCCTGATTTATAGAAGCTGCAAAGCCATACCGTCACCAAAGCTCCTCAGGAGTGTCAGAGTCTTGGGGGACTCTTGAGTGCCAAGGCTCCCAAGAGCTCCTAGGTCCTTGTCCAGCCTGCTTGGAGTCAGAAGGGCTACAGGAAGAGCAAGCCTTGAGCCAGGGTCTGTTCCTTGCCTCCACACCATTGTGTGCCCTCTGGGCTAATGCATACTCGATGGAACTCGCACTTCCCTCTGTGGAGAACAACTCCTCTATGGAGAACACCCTCCCCATGGAGTGTACACTACCCTATGGAGCACATCCCTCCTGTATGGAGCACATCCCACCCCTGTGGAGTACACATTACCCCTGTGGAGAGCACCCCACCACTACGGAGCACATCCTACTTCTATGGAGCACAACCCATTGCTACGGAGCGTAACCTCCCACTATGGCTTGTGGCACGAGCTCCTTTGGGGTGAAGCTGGGGGACCCTGGAGGTAACAGCTGCTGCTGGGATCCAGGGAGGTGGGGAATGATGAGCCTCGGGGCATTACAAAGCCGGGAAGCCGGAAGGACCGGCCGTGCCCCGGCAGTGGAGGGGCGGGGCGTGGGGCAGCAGGGTGGGCAGGCTCCTTCTCTTGGCACGGTGTGGAAGGTTGAAGCTGGCTATCAGTCACTTTTGAGGAGACCCATCAGGAGATGGTGGCTGTTAATGGGGCAGCAGCTATGTTCCCCACTCCCTCCTCCTGCAGTGCTCTCCTTGTCTGTGCCAGCTGCCTGCTCCCACCGCCGGGCTCTGGCGGGGGTACCGGGGGTGGGGGGCGGCAGTGGCAGGGGGTGACAGGGTGCTGCCGTGTCCAGTCCCACACCATCCTCTTCCCTCACAAGCAGTGGCCCTGGCTGCTGCACCCCGACCGGCAAGATTACTCCATGCTGAGACACACACCCCCCAAAATCGCCTTGGGTCAAATTACTGGGCTCGTCTCACCAGCTGCTATTTCCTTCTGTCCCCAAGCCGAGCGAGGAGCTTGTGGAAAACAAGGAGGTGTGAGTCCAGGGTGCCCTGAGTCAGAGCGCCGCCGGGCTGGGATCACGGGGCTGCTCGTGGAGGGGGCTCTGCAGCGTCCCCAGCCAGGAGGGACACCCCGCCCCGGCTGGGCGCTGCTGCCAAAGGCGGCCAACCTCTCCTCTGATCACTCCCCCAAATATCTGCCTCCCTGGGCAGCCTTCCCGACCGGACACTGCTGCCTGGCCCAAAGCCGGTTTGCAGCCCTGTTTTTCAAAGTTGTTTTGGTGTCTCCTGGCAGAAAGCTGCTGGTGACCCAAATTCTAAATATAGAAGGAAGTCCATTTTTTATGCGACAAATGCAAAACCTCTGTCCCGCATCCCATTTCATCTTTGGGAAATAGGTCTTTTTGTCAGAGAACTGCAAATGTAACACCCAGATTGCTTTCCAGTGAGGTCACCTCCTGGCTTTGGTTATTCCCAGAGGGCACTCACAGTGTTTGCTCTAGGTAAACTCCTCTGTGCTCCTTTACTGCTGGAAAGCCACACTCAGAGCCTCAGGCAAATCCCAAGCTCATCATGGACCATCCCCATCTCAGGTGCTGGGCGGTTTCTCTGGGATGGAAGTGCACCACGAGGCCGGCCTGCTGCCCTCTCCCATGGCAGAGCAGCTGGGGAGCCAGGCCTCATCTCTTCCCCTCACCCTCGGGTGCTACATGGGCTGTGGGTATCTCTGGGTAGCACAAGGAGGTTTTATGGGGCTGGAGGGTGGTGGTTGCCCCATAGGTACGATCATCAGCCATCTGCTCTGCACCTCGCTCAGGTTGCTGCCTCTCATCCAGGCGATGCAGCACAGAGCAGCTCCTCCCCACTGCAGAGCACATCCCTGTCCCACAGGTGTCTCGGGAAGGAACTGTTCCCAGCCTTGAAATAACCACAGGTTCCCTGAGTGCCTCACAGCTCTTCTCAAGTGTGGACCAGGGGGCTGGGCACAGGTCTCTGCACTCACTGTGGGCTGGGAGCCGATGCCAAGCCCAGTATTGGCAGCAGTGGGGTGCTGGCAGCAGTGGGGTCCTGGCCAACAGGCAGCAAGTGATTAAAGTTGGCAACAACCCCCATTTACTAGTCACCTGAGCCACACTGCATCCACACAGCCCTGTCTCCAGCAGGGGCTGAACCAAGCCCTTCCCCTGGGTGTGTGTCTGGCCAGACACAGCTATGTCTCCCTACCAGCATCCCTTTGATGCGAGCAGAGAGGAGAAGGGAAGAGGGAGGAGACACTGCTGTGGAGTCCTGTGGACCTGGGATGCAGACCACCTGAGCCAGCCAGGTCTCAGGCATCTCTGGGAGGGGCAAGGCAGGGGGGGAGAAGCCATGCTGAGCCTGTGCCTCTTGGACCTTACTCTGGCCACCAAACCCCAGCAAGACACTGAGGTTCCTCAGGGACTGGTTGTCTTTCCCAGTTTAAGTAAGGAGCACACCTCTTGTCCCCAGTGCCACCACTCAAGGGAGCAGAGGGGTTCCCAAGGAGATTGATGAGGATTTTTAATTATGTGAAACACTGCATATTGCATTTTCTTGATCTACAACACAGACAACTTCAGGCAGGAGCTTCCAGGCAAATCCATTCCAAGGGACAAGTAGCATGGAAACAGCCACCTGAGGAGCTGAGGTGTGCCAAGACACCAGAGGTGTGTGTGGGTGATTGGTGGCACCTCCCAGTCCTCTTCATTGGGGCTGGGTGGGTGTCTGGGTACATCCATGGGGCCCTGCAGCAGGTGCCCCAAGGGCTCTCAGTGGATGGGAGAGGCTGGGACAGAGTTGCCTGGGGAAGGAGAATGAGCAAAAGACCCTGAGATTAGGTCAGTTGATCAAAGCATGGTGCCAGTAACATCAAGGTGAGGTCTTGACCCTGTATGGGCCATTCACTTCAGAGTTGGACTTGATAATCCTTTTGGGTCCCTTCCAGGTCAGTGTATTCTGTGATTCATTTCCCTGTTTTCTGCTGTTTGGCACAGAGCCTGTGTTGAAGGATTGTCTCTGTACATTGCACATGTACTTCTTCATTAATTGCTCTTCCCAGTCCCAACTAACGAGCATCAAGCTCATGATGTGGCAGCAAGCCCTGTGGCTCAGTCAGATTGTGGCCTTCAGGCACTCTGGAGCTGCAAGGACTGAGCCAGCTGCTGACCCATAGCCCCAGGACATAGCTGGGAAATGCTTCTTCAGGTGCTCAGCACTTACCTGGTGACTTCAACATCACCAGGAGGAATGGCTGGGGCAGGTCCCTGGGCTTGGGGAAAACTCTTGTCAGGGATGCCAGGGGCAGCACTTGCTTGAGATGCAGCAAGGTCACCCTAGGGACCTGCAGGGAAAGCAGAGTGGGCAGCTGGGACTGGAGGGGTGCCCTGGGACCCCATTCTTGGTCAATGTCAAATGCTAGAGACATGCTCTTGGAGGGCTTTGCAAAGATCCAAACATTCTCTTATTTCCTGATTTCTCTCTCTTTTTTTTTTTTTTTTTTTTTTTTTTTTTTTTTTTTTTTTTTAAGTTTTGGGTTGCTGGACCAAGCATAGTTTGTTTGGGTTTTTTTTTGTTTTGGGGTTTTTTTTTGGTTTTTTTTTTTGTTTTTTTGTTTTTTTTTTTTTTAATAAAGGAAAGGTAAATAGGGCTTGGAGCTAGGTGATCTTTATAGAATGGTTTGCAACTCAAACCATTCTATAAATGAGCACCCTGCCTGCTTTGCTTGCCATTTGTTGGATCAAATGAAGCACGTGCATTACACACTGGTCCTGCACCTTGCCAGAGGCTCTCAGTGCTGCTTCCAAAACCTCCTGGATGAAGCAGAAGCCAGTGTGATCACCTTCCTATTTTCAGCAGTCACTCAAATTCACAGAGTGCCTCCAGTTATGCACTTGAGCAGCAGAACCCGAGGCACCTGCTGGGGTGGACTTGTGCTGTGACACACAAGGCCGCAGTTAGCTCCCCATTACCTGTGGGCAGGTGAGGTGCAGTCAGCTGTCTGCTCATCCTCTCCTGGCACAGCCACCTCACGCCTTGCAGCCCAACTCAACATGACTTTCCCAGTGACCTGAGAGCCATCCAGGAGTCAAAGCCAGGTCATGCCCTGCATCCCCCCATCCTACCTCTGGATGTCACAGGGAAGGCACTCTAGTTTCTTTTCCCTTACTTAGTGTCAGCAGACACTGCTGTCCCTGGGGACAGAAGGAGGGGTCCCTCCAGGCTCTCTTGCTATCCCTATGCACAGATAGAAGACACAGTGACATGGACCCCAGCTTAGCACCGCAGGATTGTAGGCACATGAGGGCTGGGCCACCACTGCTTCCTGCCCGCTGTTCCCTGTGCCAGCAAGATTAAAGTAATTTCCTGCTGTCACACAGCACAGCTGTCACCCACTCCAGAGCTCCCCACTCCAGGCTGGGCACAGCAGGGCCTGGCAGCCACTGCTGATGGCCTCAGGCTGGTAAGGAGCTCCTTCCTCTGCTTCACCATCTGTGCAGCAGCTTTTTCAGCAGTAAATCACTGGGGCCATGTGCTGCCCTGGGAGGGGACTGCCACCCCTTTTGGCAGTAGAAGACCAGAGCAGGGTGCAGCAGAGGACAGAAGCATTTCCCGTCCCCGTAGGAATGGAGGGAGAGTCATCCCGTTTAAACCTGCACTTTAGGGCATATGCCAGCACAAATGGGGCAGTTTATCCTAACATGTTTTCCCCTAATGAGATTCATTCTGCTGCATTTATTTATGCCCTCTTCAGCAAGATTAAAGGTTCGTTTCTGCACTCCTGCTGCAGTCAGCAGGAGCCATCTTGTAAACACTCCATGTGAAACCAGGACAAATAGAAGCAGCAAACTGAACTTCTGTAGGCAGCAGAAGCCCTTGGCTTCAGGCAGGGACCAGGTTGGGGGTCAAGAGTGGTTATGATCTAACTTCTGGGTGTCTTCTGCAGATTGTTGCCCGCTATGCGCAGCAACTTCAGCTCCTTGGGCATTAACTGATGCTGCTATGGACAGCTCAAAATCCCCTCCGTGGACATCCCAAATGAGTGGATTTTTTTGCTTAGGACTGTTTCAAGCTTCACAGCCTTCTGCTCCCCTCCTGGCAAAGTGGGGTGGGAGCTCTGCAAGGGTGGCAGTTCTCCCCCCAGAATGGTTTACACTCTTCTGCAAGATCCTTCAATTACAGAAGACTAAATGTTATTTAATTTGTGACCTTGCGTTGAATAAGACACAATTAAATTCTACTCTTGTGAATTTACAACGGGGAATTATCACCTGTGATGCCAGATGAGTCCTAACTGTTCCATGCATGACTCAGACACCCAAACTGCTCCATTAATGACTGTTTTAATAAATGTTCTATCTTTATACAGACAATATCCTGCCGTGTGACAAGCCTGGCATAATGTCAAGCCAAACCTCCGTCCCATGGTCAGCCTGTGCTGAGGACAAAGGCAAACCTGGTGATGCCAAGCATCCTGAGGGGCTGTGACACTCCAGGGATGTTCCTGGTGTCTTCACGAACCCCCTGAGCCCCCTCTGTCTCGCAGGTGGGTAATGGTTGGGTGGCACATCCAGGGGTTTCAGCCCTAGCCCCCTCACTCGTGTCACACCAAAGTTTCTCTTAGGATGAGGCCTCTGCAGCGCAGCAGTGAGCAGGAACTGGGTGTCTGGGAAGCCTCAAGCCTCTGTCCTTTCCCTTCGGCAGGCGTCAGCACATCCCCCCGCACCCTTCCTGTCCCCCCCCCCCCCCCCCCCCCCCCCCCGCGTCCTCGGGGCGCTGCGGGCGGGACTGGACTCTATTGCTTTTTTTTTTTTTCAACGGTTTCAGCTCTTACTTTTCGTTCATCTCCCTCCTCCCGTTCCCGTTGTATCTCGGTGCCGGAGCTCCCCTCTTCCCCTGCACCCTCGGGGGTCTCAGCCCTTCCCCTCTACCCCAACACTCCCGGGGTCTCCAGCCTTTCCCCTGCGTCTCCCGGAGTCCCCAGCCCCTCTCCCCTGCCTGCCCGGGGCTCTGCCGCCTCGCTGCCCCGTGGCACGGAGAAACACCAAGGCAGCCGGCCCCGCCCACTCGCGTCCCCCCGAGACCCCGCTCCCCACCCGCGACCCCCGGGGCGGGGCGGGGCGGGCCCCGCCCTCCCTGCGCCCGCTCCCATTGGCTGCGGCTGCGGAGGGCGGGGCCTCTTTGTGACGTCACGATCAGCTGTCGGAAGGTGCCGATTTGTGCGGGGGAGCGGCGCGCGCTCGGCAGAACCGCAGGGGCGGCACCGGCAGCGGCACCGGCAGCGCCGCGGCACTACCTCAGCGCCTTCCGCCGCCCGGGACACGCAGGGCCGGTGAGTCCCCGCGGGACGCCGTCGGGGCCGCGCGGTTGGGGCTTGGCGGGCTCGCACGGCCCGAGCGGGGAGGGGTCCGGGGGGGCGGGGGCGGCCCGGGACCCCTCGGCTCCGGCCCCCCCGCTCCTGTTGTTTGTTTCTTCATCACCGGATTAAGATTGGCGGTCGTTCCCCGCTCCCATTGGCTGCGCTGTGGTGACGTCGCGTCATTTGCATATGACATTGAGACGTCACGGCGCTGCTCCCCCTCGTCCCGCCGTGACCCCGCGGGCCCGGGGGCGATGGCCGCCGTGGCACGGGGAACTTGCCCGCGGTCGGCGCGCCTGGGTGGCCCCCGTGTCCCTCCCGTGCCAGTCGCTGCTGTGGCTTTTCTCAGCGGGAAACGTGGATGTGTCTCCCCCCACCCCGTGATGTTTAGACGCTCTTCGCGTGCAAGACGTGGAATTTTGGAAAAGGAATGTGAATATATAAATATAAGTATGTGGAATATGTCATAGAATCACAGAATGAGTCGGGTTGGGAATGACCTTAAAAATCATCTCGTTACAAACCCCTGCAGGGGGTGTCCTGGCAGGGACACCTTCCTATACTGTATGTTATATGCTGTATAAAATACAGCATATATTGTATACTATATCAGATAAATTTGTGTAAAGAATGTAAATAGATGTAAATCTCTAATACAGAAAAGTATTATCTATTTAACTTATTTACAGCAAATCCTTGGTGCTTTGGATTCAGATTCCTCTGTCTTCAGATCTCTCGATTGTCTTTGTAAATCCCACCAGTTTTAATGAGATTCAGATGTACGCTTTGATATTTTTGTTGAGTGTAGATGTGCTGCCCGAGGAGGGGCCGTGCATGGCAGGGAGGAGGGTACTGGCAGTGCCAGTCTGAGGTTTGTGCCATGGGGCAACTCCACCACATTCCAGGATGCTGAACCCAGAAGTCCCTCAGGTACCAAACTTAGCGTCTCCTTCTGCTATTGCTGCTCTAAGGGCATCTCCTTTGGGACAGCTCAAAAAAGTCATAAGTCCTAAAAGGGCAACTTTCCTCTGGATTTCATTCTCTCACCTCAGCTTGGCTGAGCCTGGCAGGCTCTGGAATCCTTCTCCCATCTGGGGTACTCACTGTGGAAAAACTTGGACTTTGTGGAGTGTAGAAATGGTTTTAAAAGGGCATTTTTGCATTATTTTATGCATATACATATTTGTGTAGGAGAGCTACAGCCCTGCTTAGAGCACCTGAACAAAGAAATTGGCACCCTGGCATCCCAAAATAGTGAATTAAACTGTCTCCCTTGAGCCCAGCAATAGCCAGTGCTGAAGGAGCACCATCGAGGGCTGAGCTGGGCAGGTGCTGAGTGCTGTTGCTTGTTTGGCCAAGGTTTTGCTGGGGTAGGAAGCCATCCCACAAACCCTCCCAGAAACAGGTGTTGGGCACTGGTACAGGGCTGTGCTGGACCTCCTTTCCCACCAGGCTTAATCTACAGAGTGCCAAGAACTGTGTTGTTTTGCTCTTTATATTTTATATTTTATATTTCCTCCACCCAAAATACCCCTTTCCCCTGCCTCTCAAAAAACAAGCCTACAACAAAAAAAGACAAAAGCTGTCTGCTGTAGCTCACTGTTGGGAACCCATTGCATCAAACTGCTGCTTATCTGGCTGAACAAAAATGGAAAAATGTAAAAGTTTTCCCCCCAGATAATGAAATGGTAACACCTGCTTTTAATAAAACTGGAAATCCCTGTGACATAAATTTGTATCTAAGGGGTTTTTAATGCTGAGTGCACAGCGAGTCCTGCTCTGGTGTGGGGGGCCCTGAGCGGGCTCAGGGAGAGCTGCTGGGGAGCTCGGGGTTCCTGTGGTGTCCAAGTCCAGTGTGCCAGGTGTGTCAGCCTCTGTAATTTATGGAGCTGTAAGGGTGGGCTCCTCCCCTCCCAGTGTGCAGCTCCTCAGGATGCTTCACTCCTTGGGATACTGTACCCAGTGCATCCCAGGGAGGAAAGTTCTAAAATTTCATAGCACGGCCCATGGCAAATCTAAAATTTCCTGGATCCTGCCAGCCACTGGCAGATTTTCCAGGACTGTATGTGATTGTATCAAACAGCACAAGGTCACATTTGCCCTGGGGGTAAGGACCTTCCTGCAGCAGTGACACAAGAGCCTGCATGCATGCAGAGACCAGCTCTGGGAAAAACATCTCCTCCTCGTTCTGTGGGGTCCCCCTCCTTCCGGCAGGATCTGGAGGAGCATGTGGGAACTCCAGTCCTGCTGAGACCCTGGACTGGCTGAGGAAAGCCCTTCCAGGTCCTATCTTGGTCTGCTATTAATAAGAAGAGTCTTATGATGAAGAATTGGGATTTTTCAAACTGCTCTCTCCCTTCCCCCCTCAACTCCCCTGCTCTGCTATGGAAGAGGCTCTGGCTGTGACTCAGCCTCTGTTTTGTTGGAATCAGCCTGTCCATGCAGGCAGCACCTTGGGGTGCAGCTCTGCCCCTGTGCCCAGGGTTACCCCCAGGGGAATCCCATCAGTGGGCCTGCTGGCAAAGCAATGGGATCGGCTGGACCTGTAGCACAGTTGTGGGACCAAACATTCAGCCCTGCCAAACTGTCTCAGGCAGGCCCCTGCCAGCGCTGGTCCCTCCCTCAATGGGGGTGGGTAGAGGACAGCACAGGGATGATTTGCTGGTCATTTCTGGGATGATGAGCAGAACTCCCCTGGGCTGCCCAGCTGCCGGCTCCCCTTCTCCTGTGTTCTGTGTTTCTGTGCCAGGTTTAGGATTTTTGTATATCCAGCACAGCGAGCCTGTGAATCACTTGTCTAATTTAGGTAAAATGAGTTGAAAATCCCATTTCCCCAGTGGGTTGGAGGAAGGCACCTGATTTGTACCTCTGCCTCCTGCCGGGATGACTGCGTGGGGTATTCTTAGCTGTGCTGAGGAAGGAGTGCTCCTGCTGCCTGTCAGCAGCATCCCTCCCGCCGCCAAGTATTTATGGAAAGTTTCAGGGAGCCTGTTGCCTTTTCCAAGGGGAGTTGCTGTTGTTTTTGCAGACTGTGACTTTTGAGAGCGGCCAGTCCTGCGACGCTGCCGCTCCTGCCCTGGCGAGCTCCTGGCGCATCCCGGGGCTTTGCTGCCGAGCCTGTTCCCTATTCTTAGCTCCTGGGGTTATTTGCTGCCACGGTGACTCAGAAAACTAATTATTGTGTTGAGGTTTCTGAAGGGGAAAAAATAACTTGATGCATTGTGTTTTCCTTACTTCCACTTAAAATTTAATATTTTTAATACTTTCTGGCTTGTTGTAAAAGGCTGTTGGACTTTCTGGAAGGAGTCTGATAAACGTAATTCATTTAGAAACTCATCTGTCCCCAAGTAAGTGTCCCTGGTGGCCTGTCCCCTTGTGCTGACAGTGCCTGGAAGGGGGTTGGCGTACCGAGAAAGGGTGGAAGCCTGGGAAGGATGGCAGCTGTCCTGTGGTGGTGGCCCCAGCTCTGGCAGTGGACAGGGGGTCAGTGTGGTTTCTGGGGCAGCTCAGCCCCAAGGATGTGGTACATAGGCAGTCCCCTTGTGTTTCAAGGGGGGACTCATGGGATACACCTCCTCCACAGATGTGGGGCACCTGCAGACACAGGAAAGAAGAAAAAAGGGACCTGAGAGGAAGAGAAGCCATCTCCTGTTCTAAACGGGTTCTGTGAGCACCACCTCTGCCTGGTAACAAGGTACAGATTGACTTCGATCGCCTGTCAGGGACATGGTTGGTCCCTCCTGCCCTGCAGTTCCCATTGAGGCTGCCAGCCCTCCATGCCCTGGTGTAAATGGGGCAAATGTTTGCTGCAGGGAAAGCAGAGGCTTTCCAAATATCTGGATAAACTTCAGAGCTTGATCTGCTACTGGCTGCCCCAGCCAGAGGAGTGGTTGGTGGAACCTGTAGGGATGGAGGTGGCACGTGGCCATCTCACTGTCAGGGCAGGAGCTGGCCAAGGAGTCTCTTGCCTTGTGAAGGGCTGAGCAGGTCACCCTGAGCCCTCCACGATGATGGAGCAGTTTGGTGGCTGCCAGGGAGGGTCTGGAGCAGCTCGAGGTCAGGAGCTGCCCCCTTCTTGGGGATGAGAGATTGCAGACTCACAGGCCGGTTGGGGTTGGAAGGGACCTTACAGAGCATCTCATCCCATGCCCCTGCCATGGCATCACTATCCCAGGTTGCTCCAAGCCCCATCCAGCCTGTCCTTGGACACTTCCAGGGATCCAGGGGCAGCCACAGCTTCTCTGGGCACCCTGTGCCAGGGCCTCAGCACCTTCACAGGGAACAATTCCTTCCCAATATCCCATCTAACCCTGCCCTCTGACAGTAGCAAGCCATTCCTCCTTGTCCTGGCATTGCAGGCCCTTGTCCCAAGTACCTTTCCAGCTCTCCTGGAGCCCCTTATAGGCACTGGAATAGGCTCTGAGGTCTCCCTGGACCCTTCTCTTCTCCAGATGAACACCCCCAGCTCTCCCAGCCTGTCCCAGAGCTGAGGGGCTCCATCCCTTGGAGCATCTTTGTGGCCACCTCTGGACTCATTCCAGCAGCTCCACATCCTTCTTATGCTGGGTCCCCAGAGCTGGAGGCAGCTCTGCAGGTGGGGTCTCACCTGAGTGGGCAGAGGGGCAGAATCCCCCCAGCACAAGGTTGGTTTCTGGGCTGCCAGTGCCCATGGCCAGGTCACATCCAATTTGTCCCCTCCAGTATCCCCAATTCCTTCTCCCAGGGTTTCTCTCCAGCCCCTAGCCTGTGCTGGGGCTGGGGCTGCCCTGACCCAGGTGCAGGACCTTGCACTTGGCCTGGTTGAACTTGATGAAGTTCACATGAGCCCACTCCCCCAGCCTGCCCAGGGCCCTCTGGATGCCCCATCCCTTCTCTCTGCTGAATTGACTGCTCCACACAGTTCAGTGTCATCCATGAACCTGCTGAGAGTGTTGGAGATGAGAGCTTCATCCTGCTGCTTTAACCTGAGTTTTTCAGAGGAGACAGGCTAAAGTGAGGGGCAGGATTAATGCTCATTTTTGCCCTTGCCTGCATTTTGGCCGTGCTCCTGCCCTCACCCCTGCAGGTTTGATCCTGAAGGCTCTGCCAGGAGCTTCCTGCACCTCCCTAGGCACCACCATGGGGCTGATCCTGCCACTGTAGCTCACCCATGGCACAGACTCCCTTGCACCAGGGAGGGGGTCAGCGCCACCCCACATTTCCTGGCTTTGGGAGGGTGATAACTGGAGACTTACTTGAATTCTTTGGCAAATGATATTTTAAAATGATTCATTTCAAGTCTGCTCTTGAGCTTTTAACTCCCACTTCCTCCAGAGCTATGGCAGCTGCCTGTGTACTCCTGTGTCTTAACTTAAGAAGTTAAAACTGGGAGAGGGGACAATCGAAAATAATAGTGTCTGTTGTGTCTTCAGAAAAGGCAGATTACCTCTGAGTTGGGGTGGGTACCTGGGGAGCCCAGGAACCTTACTCCCCTTGCCTGCATCCCCTAAGCAGGCAGGTGCTCTGAGCTGTTGCTGGGGAACCAGCTTTCCTACTGTCCTGTGAAAGCTTTTGGCATGATTTAACAAAGGAAAACTAAAATGTTTTGGCCATGTCATTGGTCATTTGGCTTTGAGCTTGCTCTGGAGGGTGAGTCCCTTGTAGTGGGCTCCCAAAGCCAAGCCTGCAGAGCATGGGAAGCACTCACTGTAGTGAGACATTCCAAGTGGACTTTGCTTAGGCAACAGGGAAGATGCCTGCCTGACTCAGCCCCTGGCCTATGGTAGCTGCTTGAGTGCTTTTCTGGATGACCTTCCCCTGGCAGCCAGATTGGGCCGCTGTCTTCCCCTGTTTCTGTGTGCCAAATCTCGTCCCCAGCTCTGCTGCTGGATGACATCCATATCTAGGCAAGGTGAAAAAATGACAATTATATGAGATAAGTCAAGAGCGTTGACAGTGTCCTCCTAGTGTGGTGGGCTTGGGGCACAGCACAGGAGACCCTGCTGTCCCCCAGCCCCCATCCTGAGGACCTGCCTGCTGACACTGGGGTCAGCTTTAGCTCAGCACTTCTGCCAGCCTGGCAATGCCCCAGCTCAATAAACACATGATCCCACTCCTGGCCTCACACTGTGCCAGGGCCATGGTGGCCTTTGGAGACTGGCTCTCTGTGATCCCTGTACCTGCCATGGGCACATGGGGAGGAGCAAACAGTGGAGACTGGGTCATCACCAGCAGGGACTGGGAGCCGTGGAGTTTCTGCCACAATTAGATATTTAATAAACTTCTTAAAAAATACTATTCATGTCATATTCTAAGATATTTACTGGCTAGGCGAGTGCTCAGGCAGGTGCCAGGTTTCCAGGCTGAGCTGGCAGGATGAATCTGTGGTTGTGTGCCACAGCCCTCAGGCTGGCCAGGATGGCCTTTGCCAGCCTGGTCCACTGGGAATGGATGCACATGGACATCCTGTGGGAGGGAACTCCCACTGTTCTGGGCGTGCACACACCAGAGTCCATTCAAGGCCCAGCTGGGCACCAGCTCCTCTTTGTTTGGTTTCCCTAACTTATACTGTTATGCTTTAATGATCCAGATAAAGGGGGAGTCTGGCTGATTTAATTGATAGCACTGGAGGGTAACAGAATAGCTGTGGTGGTTGTGGGGTCAGAGAAACAACTCTGTCATGTCTCAGTGCCCAAACCCTCCCTGCTCGGTGCCTCCAGGGGAAGCCGGGGACCCTCTTAGGACACAGAGCAGAGAGTCCTCCCTGACATCATATTCTTCCAGCTGCAAGGCTCCACAAGCCTCAGCTAAGCCATCCCAGAGTGAGTGGGAAGCTGGGCTGGACCCCTGAGCACTGCAGTCTGCTGCGAGGCACAGCTGTGGCTCATGGCCTGCCTTGTGCCTCTGGGGCAGCTGAAGTCACCAGGGGCTTGACACCTGCTCTAGGGGACAGGTAGTGTCACACTGCTGCCCTGGCCACACCAGGGAGGGAGAGCTGGGTGTTGCAGGGCTGCTTCATGCTCCATCACTCCCTTCTGCATCTGAGAGTGTTGGAGATCAGAGCCCTGGAGGTCTGGGGGATCCCATCCAGGGTGAAGGCTCTGTGGATTTCTCATTTTCTGCATTGTAGAACTGATGTTGTTGCTCCCGTGGCACCTGAGAGACTGCAAAAGGCACTGCCATCCCACAGGGATGAATTAAAGAGTGTCTGAGCCCCAGAGCTGCAGTGCCCAGCCAGCCACCTTCCCAGCATGCTGGGACTGGGGAGCCCCTTCTTGGGGCAGCAGGGCTGAGCTAGAACTTGACCTGCTGAAGAACTGGGCTGTGTATGGACACATGGTGCCTCCTGTACCCTTCCCACTGCATGCTGCCTAGAGCAGATGGAGTTTCCCCTGGGTGGGGGATCACTCAAGCTGCATGGCCCCTTGGTCGACAGGGCCCTAAACTGGGGCTTTGCCACGAAATGTGGATTTACACTTTGAATGCACCCACATCAGTGTGCCAAGCACACCAGCACCCAGCTGTCCCCTCTCACTGCACTGAGCTCCTGATGGCATTTTGTGGCCTTTTAATGCCCTTTTAATGTCTCTGGACCAAGAGGCACACAAATAACACTCTACACCTTTTAGCTGCCACTCCTGTGCCTTGCCAGGAGCTTGGCAGTTATCAATGAAATTAATGAGTGCTGACCTCCCTCCACATTGGAGGGAATCTGCTTTCCCAGGGATAAAACAGTGATGAGCTGAGCAGAGGTGAAGCAGAGACCCACAAAGGGCTGGGATGAGAGGCTGGATGTGAACAACAATGTATGCTGGCAGCCCAGAGCTGCCACCGGGGGATGAGAGGCTGGATGAGAGGGCTGGGATGGGATGAGAGGCTGGATGTGAACAACAATGTATGCTGGCAGCCCAGAGAGCCAACAGCACCCTGGGCTTGTCCCCACAGTGTAGGCAGCAAATGGGGGGGATTCTGCCCCTCTGCCCACTCAGGTGAGACCCCACCTGCAGAGCTGCCTCCAGCCCTGGGGACCCAGCATAAGAAGGATGTGGAGCTGCTGGAGAGAGTCCAGGGGTGGCCACAAAGATGTGCCAGGGGCTGGAGCTCCTCAGCTCTGGAACCTGACTGGGAGAGCTGGAGGTGTTCATCTGGAGAAGTGGATGCATGGAGACCTCAGAGCCCCTTCCAGTGCCTAAAGGGGCTCCAGGAGATCTAGAAAGGGACTTTGGAAAAGGGACTGGAGAGACAGGACAAGAGAATGGCTTCCTACTGCCAGAGGGCAGGGTTAGATGGGATATTGGGAAGGAATTGTTCCCTGTGAAGGTGCTGAGGCCCTGGCACAGGGTGCCCAAAGAAGCTGTGGCTGCCCCTGGATCCCTGGCAGTGTCCGAGGCCAGGCTGGACGGGGCTTGGAGCAACCTGGGATAGTGGAAGGTGTTCCTTCTCAGGGCAGGGGTGTGGAATGAGATGAGCCTTTAAGGTCCCTCCCAATCCAAACCAGTCTGGGATTCTGTGACAATGCTGTCCTCACCCTGCCTGCTGCAACTGTTTGCCTGACTCAGGGACAGTGTTTGCTCTGTCCCTGCCAGCTCCTGGGGATGGGTCTCCTGGGACACCCCACCCATGAGGATGAGGACACAATGTGGGGCTTGATGCAGATGGCAGCTGCCTGATGCAGGCAGGGGACAGCCCTTCATTGTTGCTTTCAGATACAACAGCAGCTGGGACAGCCCATGGCACAGGTCAGAGCCACCTTTTTGCTGTCTCCCTGAGCTCATCAGAGCCCCTGGCATGAGCAGGAGGGCCACACTGCCAGCCTGTTTTAATGTGCTGTTCCTTTTCCTCTCCCTTTTACAGGCCTTTGCACTGAAGCCAAGTGAAGAACCTCACAACTGCACTGCACACCACTTAGCTCTCATTTCTCTGGCAGCCAAACATCTCTGTCACTGAGAAAGAACCTGAGGGCTCTTTTTCTCCTCCCTGCCCATCTCTCCTGTGTCTGTGCCTGGACGCTGGTGCCCAGCAGTTGCTCTATCTTCCCGTCCCTCCTGCTGGACTGCTCCCCATCATGTTTCAGCGTCTCACCAGCCTCTTCTTCAGTGACAGCAACACCCCAGAGGGCCTGGAGGAGCCCAAACCCTTTGTTGAGGAAGAGGAGGAGGAGGATGGCTGGCTCATAATTGATCTCGCAGGTGAGGAAAGCAACGGTACTGGTTTCCCACGGCCTCGGCTGCACCTCATCTCTCCAGAGCTGGGCAAACCCTTAAGATGTCAGCAGATGAGCTTATACCACATGGGAGCAGTTGTGTCCTTCATTTTTTCTCCCCTGGTCCCCATGCTCTGCCCATGGTGCCCAGGCCTGTGGTTACTGCAGCAGCCCCTGACCTGCTCCTCCTTTTTCCCTTTCCTCTCCCAGTGGTGGTTCTTAACTTTCTGCCAGTTTGGGAGCAGCATCAGCATTTCCAGCTGGGGTTGCTGCTGCCCAGAAGCCTTCAGGTGCCTTCATGCCAGGAGGGGACCCTGGCAAGGCACCAGCCAGGGAGATCACCCAGAATTTTGATGTGATCCTGCCCACGGGGGCTCGGTGGGGTGGGGGACCCAGCCTTGGCAGGCTCCGCCACCGCCTGCAGCGCTGCCATGGCCTTGGCTAAGCTGTGCCCTGGACAGCACTTTTCCAGGAAGAGCCAAGCTCAGCTGCACCCTGGAAGCAAACCAGGAGCCTGTTCCCCTGGGAGCCCCCAGTCCTGGGGTGCTGGTGGGGAGGTGGGGCTGTCCCCATGTGAGGGCAGGTGGCAGTGGTACCTGCCTATCCCAGCTGGGGATGTGCCACCAGGGATCTGGCCATGTTTGGGTCATTTGAGAGGGGTAAATCTCACCTCCAGGGGCGTTGTCTTCCCAAATTATTCCCACTGCCCATGCCAAGCACAAGGGATGTTTGGCACCAGGAGCCTGTACCTAGAAAGCCCACAGGGCTCCCCATTCCCAGAGCCATCCAGAGCTGTTTGACACCAACCAGGCAGACTGAATTCCTCCTGTGCAGATCTTCTCCAGCTCTTTTCAGACCTTGGGAGTTTCTGTTGTAGATTGATGACAGCCAATTGCAATGATATTTTTATGACATTTCCTTGCAAATCCAGCAGCAATCAGAGACAAACCCTCCTGCCTGTGCAGGAGCTCCTGATGGCCAGGCTCTGTTTTTGTAGCCCCCTGTTGGTTGTGATGCCCCAGCTTAGGGGACCACAGATGTATCCTGCAGGTTTAGGAGGAGGGTTTTGTCCTCCCTCTTGGAGGCAGCAGGTCTCTGAGCAGATGTTCCCTGCCTGTTGCCCATGCTTGTTTTTGTGATTCAAGTAGTTCGTTAGGGTTTTTTTCCCATATGTAGTGACCTGGGGAGGTGACCAGAGCAGGGACAAGACTGGGATGGGGCACAGGGCCAGCCCCATGCATGGTGGGAGCTCTGTGGAGAGCTGCTGGAGGTGATGGGTGGTGTGGGCATGGGCAGCTGTGGAGGCTTCCCTGTCCTCTGGGCATTCCGGTGAGTGTCCAGGCAGGGTCATGGCAGTGCCATGGCAGGGGGTTCTTGCAAGGAGGTCCCTGGAGCAGTGGGCATGCAGCTGCCACGTGTCAGGGCCAGCTGGCAGCAGCTGCAGCGAGCCTAAAGCATGTCAGGAGGAGCCAGGAGCTTCCCCAGCCAGAGAAATGCTACGCTGTGCCCTGAGCCCTGGGTCGAGACTGCAGATGGCTCAGAGGGGACCAGGGCTTGACTCTGGCACAAAACTCTTCCATGTTTTTCCAGTGAAGTGCCTCGGCTCTCGGTGCAGTGCTGGCTTCCAGCAATGTCTGCCTGTGAATGCCACCCCACTGCTTATTCAGCTGCAGTCTGTTCCCACAGCAGTCCCTGAGCAGTGGGGGACCAGATTCTTTCAGCCCTATTTCTGGGGCTTGAGTTATACCAAACGCTCCAAAAACCAAACCCAGAGACTCCAGCCCCATCCTTCCCCTTGGAGCTGTGGTGGCCAGCTGCAGCTCCCAGCCTGGCTCCCTCCCAGCAGCAGTGGGGCAACCTAGAGAACCTCTGGATTCAGCCCGTCAGCCTGGTCATTGCCCCCTGTGTTGCAAAATGCACCTGAATTACTCAGACCTTCCTGGAATGTTTCGGATGCTACTCTTGCCCCCTTGCTTAGCCTGGCCCTGCTCAGCATCCAGGAAGAGAGCAAAGAGCATTTCCCAGGATGTGGCTGCAACCTGGAGGTACTTGGGGATCCCAAAATATTGCTTTGTGACATTAAAATCCCCCTTGGCAGAGGATGGGCACAGGGCAGTCCCTTGCTCTCCGAACCCCAAGACCGCTGCTGTGGGAGTGCTGCTCCAGCCAGGCTCGGTGGCTCTCTCCAGGCTGACAAACAATCTCCAGCCCAGCATGTCAACAACTATTAATAGACTGATATCCTCTGACCTGGAGAAAGACATTCTCATGTTTGCAAGGCCAACTGTGGCCCGTCCTAAGCCCTGGGCTGGGGCATCAATTGCAGGAGGGGCTGGGGATGCACCGAGCCAGGAATACCCAGCCCCATGCTCTGTGTTTCTCCACACAAGAACAGATTCATCTGTGTTTCCTTCTGCTCCCTCACCCAGCTGCAGGGTCCATATAGATACTGCACTGCCTCCCCCCCCAGCAGTTGCCTCAAATTCCCCTGAGTCTGGGAATGGGTGTGGGTATCCCCACATTTGGTGCAGGCTCCCTTCTTATTACAGCACCAGTAATTCCAAGCACAGCCTAGAAAAGCACCGGCCCCAAGTGCTGTTGCCAGGTAGAGATGAGGAAGGGAAGGCATGGGAGGTTGGCGGGATGTCAGCTTCTGGATCAGCCACTCAAAATTTGGCCTCTAACAGGCTAGAGTTGAAGGCACAGTGAAAACCTTTGCTGAAGAATTTATTCCCATGATTTCTTCCAGAAAAAAGGTGTGGACTGTTTTTCTGCTGTGTGTGTGCTTGGTTTCCATGTTTGCGGAGTGCTGGGTGGTGTTTGTGAGCACAGGCGTTCCCCCGGCACGGCCCGGCCCGGCTCGGGTGCCATCAGAACAGGGAAAGCAGCGTTTTTCACTGCCTGAACTTACTCTCTCCTCTTGAGAAGGAAAAAAAACAAAACCAAACCCACTGCTGCAGTGAACCCTGCTGGTCTCCCAACTCTGTGGTTCGGCTTGTCCGAGCAGACCCGTTTCCATGCCAAGCCGGGTCCCCGGAGCGGGCGATCCTGGCCGGGGCGCGGCGCCGGGCCCGCGCGTAGCGGTGTGGTGGCGGTGGGTGTCTCTCGCACTAACGATGCCCCTTTCTCTCCCCCTCCCTCCCCACTGTACATGGTATGTGTGTGTGTCCCCGCTGCGCCCCGCATGGCTCTGCACCCCCGCCCCAGGCAGCCGTGCCCGCCCCGGCCCCGCCCGGCGCCCGGCTGCTGGCGGTACCGGGCGCTCGGCGCGACCCCGCCCCACACCCCCCGGTCCGCCACCGCCGCCGGCCGCTTCCCCGGCTCCGGCCGGTCCCTGCTTGATGGACGAGAGTTGGTTTGTCACCCCTCCCCCCTGTTTTACTGCAGAGGAGCCCGGCCCCGACGGCGTCGGGAGCAGCCCCATGGAGGACCTGCTCATCGAGCACCCCAGCATGTCCGTCTACGTCACCAGCACCCTCGAGGTGGATGGGGAGGGGCCCGAGGACGATGCTGCAGAGTGAGTGCACTTTGAGGGTATTTGGGGGGCCAACGGCCCCAGGACCCACTGAGTGACCAGGGGTGGATGGTCAGTCCTGCCATCCCAAATCCCCTCCTACACCCAGGAACGTTTCACCCGTGGACATAGTGGGGGACATCAGTGTCTTCACGCCCACGTCAGGGGACATCCTGCATATCTGGCAGGTTGCTCCAGCTGGCACCATGTATGGCTGGCAGCCCGTGTCCCAAAATCCTCTGCTAAGGGGTCTCAGTAGCGTGTTTGGGTGGCCACCGCTGCAGTACACGAGCTTGGCACTGGGCTGTGGTGGGAGAGGGCTGTGTTTGTCCCCCTGCCCTTAGCAGTGTCTCCTGGCACAGCCACCCATGTCAAAGGCCACTGCTGCCAATGCTACCCATGCCAGTGCCACCTGTCCAGGGGGCTTTTCCAGGCAGGGCTTACGCTGGGGGGTTGCATAGGTATGGCCCAAGCAAAGCAAACTCAATGGGACAGGGGGGCGTTTGGGCACAGTGGCCCCCTGAAGACCCCTAGGTCCCCCAGGCAGGATCCTGGTGCAGCAGCCCCTCTCAGTCCCCCACCTGGCCCCAGACGGGCCCAGGAGAGGGGTATCCCACATCTGTGGGGAGTGGGACACCACCAGCTTCTCCTTGCCCCAAATACCTGCTTAGTGGTGGGGGAATTAAACAGAAATGCCCCAAATGGCTCCTTTGCCCCCCACCCCAGCCTGTGGGCTGGAGCCCTCCACACCCATTCCTGGGGTCACATCCTGGAGCTCTGTCCTCCCCCAGGCTGCTCTCCACTGCCCAGCAGCCCCCAGGGAAAACCTGGAGCACGGGAAAACCCATGCTCAGCCTGACTGCTGCCAGACAAGCCCTGGCTGCCACCGTGCCATGGAGTCCCTGCTGTGCCCCCAGTCTCAGCCCTCCAACACCTCCCCTGGAGCCTCTCAGTGGGGCAGGGGAGGAGTAAGAATTTAGGGTGAGCTTTGCTCAAGGCAGGAGACACTGTTCCTGGTTAGGGGATAGCATTCCTAGTTGGGAGGTGCTATTCTTGGCTAGGGTACACCATTCCTGCTTAGATGACACTGGTCCTGGCTAATGGACACCATTCCTGTCTAGGTGACACCATTCTGTCAGGACTCCTCTCTTCCCAAAGTCTCCCTGAGGGCCAGAACTTCATGTCCAGAGCTTCAGGAGCTCCTCACTGTTAGAGGGGGCAGAAAAGGGCTAAAGGGAACCTGAGACTAAGGCTCCAAAGGGGTCACAGTGCGATGGAAACAGACTAGGCTCAAGGGAATTAAGTGTGGGGTTCCTGGTGGCGTTCGGATTTTATCGGGTGTCCCAGAGTCTGCGTTGCTGGAGCATCTCTCCCCTCGGCGGGCTTTTGGGGCAGGGGAGCCGCGCGGGGCGGGGGTTGGTGAGCTCGGTCCCCGTCTGCCGGGGGCTCGGTCGGCGCTGACCCCGCTGTCTCCGCAGGGACGTGCCGGAGCCGCGGCCGGAGCTGCCGGTGCCGCACCACGGCCG
>VZUI01029865.1:0-69273 GCA_013401135.1 Cettia cetti | reverse complement strand
TTCCTGCCTTCCTGCCTTCCTGCCTTCCTTCCTGCCTTCCTGCCTTCCTGCCTTCCTGCCTGCCTTCCTGCCTTCCTGCCTGCCTTCCTGCCTTCCTGCCTTCCTGCCTTCCTGCCTTCCTGCCTTCCTGATTTTACAAAGGGTGGAGGAAAACCTCCCAAATTAACAAGAAAGATCTGGAAAGCCGTGGTTCCACAGACAAAGTAAATGGGAATGATGTCAAGGGCTGAGTTAATGAGGCTACAGTTTGGCTTTTGGAAGACAGTGAAAAGTCTGTGAGGTGGAGAGGGATGATACCTGCCTTTTGCCCAAACATGCCCTGTATCATGAGAACAATGAAGATGAGAGTAGCTGTTCCTCTGCACACAGATTTAATCACTCCCTCTATATAATGTAGCTATTGGATGTCACATTTTCACTTGAATCTGTCCTGCAGAAGACCTCCAAATACGATGAAGTCATGAAATAAGTAAAACACATAGATGAATATCATAAAAATCCGTCATTCCAAATGATTTTTTTTCCCTCTAGTGCAGTTTTATCTGTGTCCTATGTGGGAGACATATGCCATCCTGAAAAGGTCTTGAGGATTTTCTACAGAAAATTTCAGAAAATTGTGTTTCAGATAGAAAAGTAAGTCTGTTTGGATGGTAGTGGAAAGGTTACTTTTGTACTTCTATTTTATGCACAGGCCTTCGGGTCCATTTCCTTAAAAAGCCACCTTACAATGCTGCTCTTTCGTGAAAATCAGAGCTAAATTTTGAGGAATCCACTCTGAACTGGCTCAGTTGAGCATAGTAGACTGAAGTATATTTTACTGTTTATAAATCCAGCTGGTTTCCAAATGTTCTGGGGTCTACTTTAGCCTTCTAATACAATTATGAAAAAAAGGTCAGGCTAAATGTCAGGTGTTGACAAAGTACTGATTGTTTCCACTTTGCAGGCTTCATAAATGTCAAGAGAAAAGAACTCTGCTGTCTTGCCTTATTAGAAAAGAATTTAGTGAATGTAATGCGCCTGAAGAGTATTAGTGTGGCAGCACAGCAAACAGTCTGAGTCTTCTTCCATATCAGGTAGCCCATGGAGGAATGGATGGATAGACATGTTTCTCCATTTTGCCCTTATGCTGTCTCTCCTAAGCCACTCAGAGAAATTTGGGTATGTGACTCAGAATCTCTTTCAGTCTCATTTTTCATTTCAAATTTTAGCCTTTCTGCAGAATTTACCTGCTGTTTTTGTTTTCTCTCATTACTGTATGTTTTTTCTTTAATTTCCTTTAATTTCTCAAAAGATTGTCTCCAGAACTCCTTTCCCATGTGATTAGAAACATCCTGCACTCCACTTTCTCTTTCTACCAATTCATATCCATAGTGACAAGATACCACTCCTGGTAAGTCTACCCCTGATCATCCTCGTCAGTCATTAGGTTGTATCCACCAAGAAAATACTTGGAGATTCAGGACTCTTGACTGTCTGATGGTCCTGACAGGTAGTAGGATGGATTTTGAAGAAAGTGTGGTACAGTAACTGTTCTGGAGAATTTCAATATGCAGTAATGGCGTGATACTTTTGAATTTAACTGAATTGGAGCTTTATTTAATCATTCAGAGCCCAAGGGAGAGGTAAGAGAACATTTCTTCAGAGCTGTAGGTGAGGCTCAGAAGGCTACAACAGCATCATTGCAGACAAATACTATTTCCTGAGTGTTCAGGGAAGTCCAGTGGTAAAAAGGACAATAAACCAAAGAAGTGTACAAAGAGTTGGAGTGACATATTTTGGGCTCTGCCCAGTTCCCAGGTGGTGTTACAGGAGACTTTTTGCCTCCAAGATATTCCTATTGGATTGGGATATGGGAGTTCTGTGCTCTTATGGAAAGTAAGTTGGAAGCCAGGAGGGGATATCGAGTGGCTCTAAATGATTTTGTTTATACAACAGGACAGAATATAATTCTCAGGATTAGCTAAGGGCATTTGTAGGTGAGAAGCTACTAAGCCTGACCTGTGAGTGTCACGTTCTTTCCTATCCTGCTTGAAGACAACTAGAAATTAAAATTACTGCTGAGAATAATTCTGTGAATTTTTGTGAAATTCTAGTTTCAACATGAAGTCTCAGCATACACAGGCTGGGGCTGTCCCTTTCAGGTCATTCACCTCAGATCTGGAGGCGGCAGTATTTATAAACAAACAGGAGATAATGACAGTATTTATAAAAACTCAGTATTTATGCACAAGCAGGTTTATCCTGAAAACTCTAAAAAACAATTTTAAAAGCAGTTTATTTAAAAGCAAGATAGTATTGGGATAAAACAGAATGGTTATGCCATTATGAATTAACAAAAAAATACATCTGCCTTCTGACATATTCTGCTTAAATTTTGGGCAGAAGAAGAGTAGGCAAAATGCTTTTTTTCTGGCAAAAAGCTCTCTCTGCATTTTAAAGATGTATATTTGAGGCAGCTGCCAGGGATTGCTCTTCCTTTGTCTGTAATAGTATGTTAATCCTTTGTGTGACATCTTTGTGGAGTGTGGCACAACAAGAGATGAACAGCACAGAGTGCTCTCCTTCTGGGAAACCAGTGGCTGCCTAGAACATAGGAATTTTTTTTTCAGTGCCACTTGGGAGACTACAAAAGGCATTCATTTTAAAAGTAGACCAGGGCAATTACCACTACATTTATGTTAGAGGTTAACATTAGTGTTATTTCCTCTATTGCCTGGTTTTACAGAAGGTTATGGTCCACTGCTTTTATTAGATTCAAGCAATGGATGAAATAAGTGTTATTAACCTCTAACACTTGCAGAAATTAGTCTTAAAGAAAACAGAGACAAGCCAGGCAGTTCTTTTTCCCTGGTTGTTGGTTGAGTTGCTGAAAAACTTTGCAGATTTAATAGTTATTTCATCATGTGTCCTTGAAATAAAAATGATGGGAAGAAAAATAAGAAAACACAAATGAGTAAAATGCCTTCAGCTTTTCTTAAATAATTGAAAATTTACATAAAATAGAACAATTGCAGATTTTTACTCAGTATGAGGTCACTTGAATTAAAGAAACAGTAATGTGAGCCTCAACAGAAAATATTCACCAACTGTATTTTATTGACATCATATTTGGGAGCTGAAAACATTTTCGATGCTTTGCTTTGTGGTTGCACACAGGACCCCAAACAATGTTAGTTTAAACAATTCTGAGACGCGTGTGCGTGGGTATGGTCAGTGAATAGCTACAGCATCACCAGAAATAAGATCTGAAGAGGTTCCCACGCTGTTCAGATTTAGCAGGAGTGCATATCTTGTCATCCTCAGACAGAGAAATCACCAGAGGATGAAGAAGTATGGCTGGATGTCCTGGGATATGGATTCCTGAGGGCACTTCCAAGGCTGCTCAGAAACCTCATATATTTCTGGCCATGGATGCACAGCACTCTCTTCCTGCTCTTCACCTGAATGGTTTAATAGTTTTAATGATGGTGTTTGTTACCACACTGTTCTGACATTAATTTGATGAATTATGGAAATGAGGGAAATTGAAGACTGACATACAGAGGCTGTAAAATTGTGTATAACCGTGGATTTTTCCGAGCCCAGTTGTCCTATGATTTGAAATGCAGTATAAAGTAATGAATACAGTGGTGGATTGGCAAACTTTCCTGAATTTAAACTTAAGTTCTTCTATTTGAATACCTTTTAACAGCAGATAAAACTACATAAAATATTTGTTTATCTATTTTTAATTATTTTATTTCTAATGTGTCTTTTTCATGTGGTAGCACAGCTTTTGCCCTCCTTCTTTCCCTCCCCAGTCAGGGCTGTTGATTAGGATGCAAATTTTAAACTTTTAGTTATATTCCACTTTCTTCCACCTGAGTTAAATTTATACCTTAGAGCTCTTTCAAATATACCACGTTTGATCTTGATGAGGTTTTTGTACAATGACAATTTTTTGTACAGTGAAACAGTGGGGAGGAATGAAATATTTTTGAGGTGGGAAAAAGAAAGTGTTGTTTTAAGGGAACAAGCATTGTCAGGAAGAAGTAGAAATAAGTGGACAGACGTAGTGGAGAATTTTAATTTATTAAACACACATACATGCACATCAAAAACTTAATTTCTAGTTACTGGTGTTTTTTCTGAAAGCTGCTACAATCTGCCTTACAGAGATATCCCAGTACTCAGAAATAGATCTGATGATCTCATTGATCTTTCCTATCTCTAATTACTACAAGATTATTTTATTTTATTCCATATTGGAACTTATTAAAAGATTGTGACTAATTGCTGGTGATAACGGTAGGTGTCATTGTGTGAAATGTAAAATCTATGTTACATCCATGTGATAAAAAAAAGAAAAAAGAATGCTTTCAAAGATGTCGTTAAAGGGCTCTGTAAGTCTCTTGTAGTATAATTTCTGTAGGAGAGATCATGCCCTTGAAACATCACTTCTGTAAACACTTCTTTAATATTGCTGAAGCTCAGACCGAAAATACTGCCATTTTCTACGCATCTAAAATATTCAGTGACCCAACTAATTTACTTTCAGAACATTCAGGCTTTTACTCACTTTTAAAACTATCTCTTCAATGGCTTAATTGAGTATCTTAAGCCAATAAATTACCCTTCAACATTTCTGTCTGGACGCTCAGTCAGTATCCAAAACAAGCTTGTCATTAATGAACGCTTTCTCAAACAAAAGAGAGGAAGGCAGCAGATCTGAATTGTGGCCCTTGTTTGGTTCCCTTATTCTAAACACATTAGTACACTGTATTTCCCCACTTACATAGGCTTTTGTACGGTGAGCATGTGACTGTTTAAATGACCCAGCGGGGCACCCAGAGACTGAAAAAAAAAAAAAAAAAAAAAAAAAAGAAAAAAAATTGTTCCAAACAATTTGCATTAGTTCAAGGGCAATGTTAAGCATTTTACAGCTGGTTTATTGCTATTCTTGTGCTGTTTAAACTGTCTTTCATGTCAAAAGTCCTTTCCTGCTTACAAATCATCAGGAAGAATTGCGGCCACCACGCTGTTCGCCTAAGCTCCTGCAGGGGTTCTGGCCCTTTGATCACAGATATCGTTTGCAATTGAGTTAAAAATAGGGAGCTGCTGAGATAAGCCGAGGCTCTGACAGGAGAGCAGCTTTCCATTTTCTTCTGGACTTTGTTGGCTCTCCCTGTGCTCTGGGAACACATAATCTTGGCCCAGAGGCAGCGGTGTGGTGGCCTCAGGAGACGCATTTGAAAGAGCTGGGGAGGTCCTTGAAGAGCTCAGCCCCTTGTGAGCCCTGCCCAGCCTTGAGGGGTCCCTGGGCTCAAAAACCGGCTTGTAAGCTGGAGCCTCACTACACAAAACTAACAAATGTAAGCCTGCATCCCTCTTTGGGGCAGATTCAACCCAGTGCCAAGGTTTTGTCACCTCTCAGCTCTCCTGAGGGAGGAGAAAACAATATCAAAAGCTGAAGTTCACTTCCTCTGTAATTCCATTAAAATTCTCCAGGAACCCTATGTTTATCAAAGTTGATCGAAAATTCTGGTTGACCTTAGATCAAGTTTGAAGTAAGAGGCTCTTTTGTGGGGAACAATCTCAAGAGCAGTGCATGTGCTTTTCTGCTGTAGATGAGGACAATTTTCTTAAACAGTTTATGTGCAACCTGAAAAAGAAAGGACTGCACTGAAAGTGAGGTTCATACAATCTCCCTAAAGGAATTTTTTTTTTTTTTTTTGTGTCATTGCCTTTCTAGGTTTGTTCTCTCCTTTTGCAAGAATCCAGGATTCATATAAAAGAGGTCTTTAATTTAAACAGATTTTTTTTTTTTGTCCTTAAAAATGATTCAAATCATATAAGACATCATCCATACAGGGACTCCACAGTTCACACACAGACTACCTTTATTAATATTATTTATTTGTTTGATTATTTTGCTTAGGAACCTAGGTCATGAACCAAAGGCCTGTTGAGCCAGATGTAAAATGTGAAAAAAGAATAATGAAAAACTAATTTCTTCAGGCTTTTTGTAATCAACAGTTGAAATACAGGGAGAGGCAGAGCAGCTGTCACAGCACGTCAGCAATCTTTCTTTTTAGCAGTCCTCGTGGCAAAAGAGATGTTTCAGAAGGGATTTGAATGTGGGTGCAGGAGTAGTTTTGCATTTTTTTTTTTGCGGACCTGAAGCTTATATTTCATTTCATAGAGAAGAGGGAGACAGAAGATGTATAGAAAAGCACAGTGCTGCTACGGCTATGGTGTTTAAAGGATACTGGGTGGGGGAAAGATTGGAAGGGAGAAGCATATTTTATTAGTCTGGATAGATTTTTTGGGGGTAAAAATCCCTCAAAAGATCTTAAGAGCTTTTGTGTCTGGAATTTTTTTTTTTTCCAAAAGAGCACTTGGTGTGATGGATGATGTTACTCTTCCCATAAACTGTTTCTTGTTTATAGGGAGGACTTACCTACCCTATCAAACCAGCTACAGATATGATTGTGCTTGATTTTGGGCTCACTTATGCACTGATCAGTAATGTTGTCTGATCAGAAGAAAAAACCCACATGTTCTTGTTCTTCAAGATAGATGGGGGTGGTGGTAGTTGGATCCATGTTTTCTGTGGTACACAGTCACATGTCAGCAGTGATCTGACTTAATTAAATAATTTCATAAGAAGGTGATATTTTATAAATCCAGGAAATGGTGAAGTTGGAGAGGAAAGTAAATCAGGCTTGGGTTTTATGTGCAGTTGTTCAGCTCTTATAGACCTGTCTCAGTGTATGTAAGATTAATGGGCCAGAACTTTTACTGCAAGTTTTGCGTTTGGGAGTGTTTTAGTCCTGTAAATACTACTGGTAGTAAAGAAAATAACTGGAATCTTTGTGGGGAAAAGTTGGGGGTTTTATTTCCTTTTCCCTCCTTTTTTTAAAATACCTGCAGGAAATATCAGTGATAATATCTCAGATTCATAGCACTGTGAAGGACAATTATAGAGCTCTGCCTTCTTTGTGCTTTATTGCCTCACAGACAGTTGAATGGACAGAAACTCTTTGCAACACTCATTTTCTCTATCACTTTTTTGTCTTTTCAATTGCCTGGCTACTGTTGACCCCAAAACACATCACGAGCCTGCCATTTCTTAAGATAGTGTGTACTGAAAAAAAATGAGTCCGTGGTAATAGCATCTAATAATAGTTAGAAGGAAGAAATTCCATGTTTCCAAACAAAATTTTCCAATGAAATGAACAAAATGGCATCTGATATATGTGCAAAAGTCCCTTGGGAAACTCCAGTGGGAAAGTAGTCTGAGAGTCCTGAGAACAGAACTGAGGCAACCACCATTGCAAAGGTGACACAAAAACATGCCAAACTTATAATGAATTTATAGAGAGCAATATTTATTGCTGTCTAACATAAAACATAATATTGTAAGTGCTCATAACAAGTCACCACAATTGTATATGGTTGGCAATTCATTAGGCTGAGTTATCATATGGCTGATGCTAATTATACAGGTCATTTGCTAATTAGATGTGAGTTCTTCTGGACCTTAAAAAGGGGCTATTGCCATTTGTATTAGGAGGCCATTTAACTGTACGATGTGAGTTGTGGTTGCTTGTTCCTAAGACAAATGTAAGCTTAATTTCTCCTCTCCCACTTTAAAAAGCTTTTCTTGAAGTTGGCCCTGCTTATAATTGACTGCTTAGTACCAGCACATCCAGTGGAATGGCTATACCATGATTAAAAACACCGGTTCCTAATTGTATTTTCTTTCATAGCTACATTGTTTTCCTTGTTCACTATTTTTCTTAACCCAGTTTCTAGTATAGTGCAAAGTTGTAGGTGGTGATATCTGTAGCAGAAATGGCATTATCTCTTTGTAGAAGAGATAGCATAAAAACAACGTCCAGAAATGTTTTAAATTTCTTCCTGGTGATCTGTGTCTTGGGGAGGGAAGATGGGGGGCATAGGAAAAAAAAAAAACCTTTTAAGAGAATGGAAAATCCATTTGCACAGATGTCTGGAAAATCAGTTTCCTCCCAAGCTGTCTCAAGACTTTTGAAGAAATCATTATATTACCTTTTAATCCCTTAGTGCCAGCAGTTGCCTGTGTGACCAGATACTGCCAGCGATGGTCTGCGTGTGTCTGTCAGTCTTCCCTCAGTGTCCACATGTTAATTAGATTTGTTCCAATGGAGAGACACATTCAGGTGTACATAGGCACATGCATTTTTTGCTTTTCAAAATTTGACAGACATCACAAATTGCAGGTATTACTAGAACCTGTCAAATGGTTTGGGACACAGTTTACTTCTTTTTGGCACCCAGTGTATCCTGTTCCTATAGTGAGGAAGTACTACTGCGACAATATTGGCATCTGCAATTGTCCATTCACCAAAAAAATGGGATACTCAGCTTTCCCATCTTGTTGCAGGAGAGTAGAAACTGAAGGCTATTCCGGTATTTTTTTGTATTCATAGTATTGTAATGTGGAGGATTTAGCTTTAAGAGGGTATTCTAGGTGCACAAGAAATAATCCTGTGTTTTGCACACGTTTCTATATAAAATTGCTGTCAGCTAAAGGATTGATAAGGTATTTCATGCTCTCAATACTACTATCAGTTTTCTACAGCTAAATCTGGATCCCTTATTCACTCAGGTGACTGTACAGAAGTTGAGAGGTTACTCACCTAAATAACATTAAAAAAAATTCCCTCATGTTGTATAAGTGATTGATTATTAAACCAGTAAGTTACTAACTGTAAGGGTGATACTATGTAATTAATCTGATATCCCATGTAGACAATAATGCCTTTGTAGCCTTAATACAGAGTACTCAAATCCATGCAACTCTTTCAGTAAAAAGGCTTTGCTTTAATTGCTAACAAAATCTGGAAAAGTTCTTGTTGAGGATGTGTCTTCATATAAAATGTTTTATTGGGCACCCTTGGGTAGGAAGTGGTGAGCCAGACTGATTGCTTAAGCCTCAAGCCACTGAAATCATAATTGTGTGTGTTGGTGACTCTGGGATTAGAATAAGACAAAGAAAGTCCCTCTGTTTTTAAGGTCATGTTGGTGTTAAGATTTGTTGGAGGAGAGACTGTTTTCCCATTACAAAAATGACATTCCCCCCAACTTTTTTCTTCCATCCTAAATGATCCCTGGATAAGAGTGATGCAGATTCTCTCTGAGCTTTGTTTCCCCTGCCACAGACAAAGATGACGTGCCCAAAGCCAACCGCGTAACCTCTCTGAGCCACTTAAATGTGCACTGTCTTAAAGACGAGAGCAGACATGGGATAATTGGCTTTCTCCTGGTAGTAAGTAGAGCTGTGTTAAATGTGGGCCTGAGGGGAACCCCTGTTTTGGGTTGTAGTTTATTATTAGGTGAGGAAATTACTGGACACCTCCAGCTGCCATTAATCAACCGTGGAGTCTGACTGGAGCCAAGCGAGAGGCCTGTGGGTGGATGCTGCTGAATGGCAGGGAAATACAACGAGACAGAGACAAATGTTTTCCAGCTTAGCAGCACTAAACTCTGCCCTTTCACAGTCCATAACATGCATGTTCAAATTGATTTAGTCTGTTTACCCCCTCAGCCTAACCATCCATTTCCATTGAAGACTGACAGTTTTATGTGTCGCTACCATGTTATTATGTGTTGCTGTGCTGCCAGTAGCGATAGTGTTTCAGAAGGACTCACTTCCAGACATAAAGGGAGAAGGGGGGCAGGGAGCCCGAGTCACTTAATTCCTCTTTACAGGGTGCAAAACATGCTGAGCATGACACCCGTTCTCTCCCTTTCTCTCATTCTTTTCTCCCTTCCTTTCTTCCCACCCCCCCACCCAGCTTCCCTTATTTACTTTTTCATTTATTTATTGATTTAAGTCAACACATGCCATGGAAAATCCTTAAATGAACTTGCATGCTTGAGAAAGACATCTGTCAGGTGATGTAAGTGTCTGGCTTATTCCTCTTTCCTGTTTAGTTTACAAACATGCCATTCCTTCAGGGCTCTCGTATGCTGGCCGGGAAGCTGCCAGAGGTGGGTGCAGCTCAGGCAAGGAAAAGCTCAGGTAGGAAACCCAGCAGCTTCATCTGGCTCCTGGACATGCTTTGGGTCCACCGCCACTGCTCTGCTGGGAGATCAATGTTCTGACGTAGCAAGAAAAGCTGAGAGTGTTTATTGTACATGTTTCCAAAATGGGCATGTACGGAGATGGAAGAGAGGAGCTGTGCTTCTGTTTTGCGGTTTTTTTGAGACAGAAAACTCAGCTCATTATCAAAAAGCCTAATTTCAGGGTTTGATTCCACTAACACTTCTTGTGCTGGCTCGTGCTTGTTCCACAGTTTGAGGACTGATAGTCCAGTGAACAATGATAAAGGTACAGAGGGAGAGCTAAGATGTAGCTGTTTCTGTATTTTGCCAATTTTATATTGAAATAAAGGGAAAAAAAACCAAGGAAGTTTGACTCAAATGCACAAAACAATAAAAAACACCAAATAGAGAGAAGTGACTGACAGTGAATTTGGAGCATCTCAATGATTACAAGGGCATGTAGTGACAGGACAAGGGGGGACGGATTCAAACTGAAAAAGAGTAGGTTTATCTTAGATATTCGGAAGAAATTTTTCCATGTTGAGGGTGGTGAGACACTGATACCGGTTACCCAGAGAAGTTGTGGATGTCCCATCCCTGGAAGTGGGGCAGGCTGGGACAGTGGAAGATGTCCCTACCTATGGCAAGGGGTGGAATGAGAGGAACTTTCAGGTCCTTCCAGCCCAGGCCATTCTATGGTTCTGTGGTCAGGCTTGTCCTCTGGGCTCACTTAGTTCAGTCTTACGAATTCCTGAGCTCAGAGTTTCGGCGCGTTCAAGTGGTTTTCCTTCTTCTACTTTTAATGATGTCTTGCTGCTTTTCCAACATTTTCTTTCCAGATTATGCCTGTTTACTGTTTGGGGTTTTTTTTAGCTTTGTTTTTATTATTTTTATGTTAGCATATATAAAATATGTGATATTTCTGTGGAGTAATTGCATCAAAGGTAGCCTGCAACATCCTCTGATTGAAGGCTGCCAGTTAATAAAGAGGATTACTTGGGCTTCCCTTGGGTTGCCTGACTTTGTAAACTACTTCAATAATCATAATCCACCATGTTACATATACAGGTTGAAACAAAACAGTTTTATTCACAGAAATCTCCTTCTGGGGGGTTACGGGAGAAATGGAGGCAGGTGCTGGAGAGGCAGGTGCTATAAAAAAGGTTTTGTTTTGATGGATAAAGACATTCTCCACACCACGTTTCTTTACACTTTTCAGAACTGACATTTTTACTCTGCTCCTCACTTGCATTATTTCAGGACCTGTGGTCTAAAGTGGGTTTTCCTGAATATTCTTTGCCTGAGATCGTATTCTGTCCATGGAGTCACTGTTTACCAAACCTGGCTATGTGGCTCTGGAGAAGAACACTGAGGAAGATGAGGATGTGGCCTGTAAAAGTTAAGGCCCTAATGCCCTAAACACTGCTGGGTAAAGTCAGGAAAAGCTCAGAGCTCCAGGGTTTGCCAGCTCCTTTCCCAGTAGTGAAGCCCCCATTATTCTCCTTCTTAATGGCTACTTTGGTGATAAATTTTTGTGTGCCAGGACAGCCATCAGTCCCTAATCCATCCTTAAACTGGGCAAGCACAGTCACCAGTCCCTCCCATCTTTTCTGGGGTCCCAACCAAGTGAAGCGAGAGCCTCTGGCTTGTCTCTGCTTCCACTGGAATATTGCCATGCATTGAAAATAACTGGAATATTTTGTTCTTGATGAACATATCTAATACTTAGACTAATGGTTCACATAATTGCCAAACATTGTTATTTCATCACTAATTTTTTTTAAAAAATAAGATTATGTGTATATATATATACACACACAATTCTGTTTTGAAAAAAACATGCCTGTCTAATAATATATAAAGAGATCTTGCACTGTTTAAAAATAGAAATTGTTCCTGTAAACATAGCTAAGGATTTATTTTCAATTGGTTTCTAGTCAAAAGGATATGATAATGCTTAATATCCCAGCTGTGGAGTCTATGAAAATTTGCCCCCATGCTGAGATTTAAGTACATGAGCTGAAGAAATGGTGCTATAGGAACAGTTTCTTCACATTTCATTTAAAAGATGACTTTTCTGAAGTGGAAAAGTCAACCAAAGTGTCACCAACATTTTCTGACATATCAGCAGAAATGAAATGTATCAAAACTGGTAATTATCGTTGTATTGCTAAATGCTCAGTGCCCAGGAAATTTAAATCAGGGCGTTTCCTTAACTCTCCCATACCTTCAGCTTCTCCCTGCAAACACACAGGTAACTGCATGCTATCATGTTAGATACAAGTATCTCTTTATCCATTGTAAACCCAATTTTTGGTGACTTAGATTAAAAATTCCCTTACCCAGTGAATTTTAAACAGCTGGCCTATACATCCTTTTCATTCAACTTTTTTTCCTTCTGGAGGTACTTAAATAATATCTTGAGGGTGTTTTCTCTTAATGAGGTAATAATACCCATATCCTGGGCTAAATAAACTTGAGGCCAAAGGCCTAGGTGTTTATTAGCAGAGGATGTGGTTATTAAGAAATTTAACAGGAAGTACCCTCGAGTTATTATTTTACTGACATTTCTAATGATTATGCGTTTGAGAAATAATTAGTTGAAAAATAATACTTATACTTTTAAGAGGGCAGGTGAAGGAGAAGATAATTTATAGGTCTGCTCTTGGCAAACAAAGGTATTCTGTCAGTCTGGTACCTTCCCCAAGTGGGTAGTGATACCAGAGGGAGGAGGATCTGTGCTGGAAGATCTCTGACGCCTTGGGCACCTGAGGTCAGCATTAATGCAACAATGCCTGTGGAAGTTCTGCTTTTCAAATCAAGGAGTTGGACTGTACATCCTTTTAAGAGACTGCTGTTATTTGTCAACAGCAGAGGTAGCAAAAGCACGTGAATTTGTGAAGTTTGCATGTTGTTAGCTCTAATAAGTGACAATTGGCATCTTAATCCTCTTTAGTAAGGGAGTTTTGCCCCCAAAGAAGCAATAATAATGACCTTAGTGCATACAAAAACTGGTTCTCATCTCTGATCTTAACTGGTTTTGCAGAGATGAGCAGGGAGACAGAGCATGCCAAGACCCTGTCGTAAGTAAACAACAGTTTGGAGAAGACTCTGGACTCTCGGTCTGGTGTTCCAGTTGTGTTGCTTCCTTTGCCTCGTAATATCTCCGTCCTGCAAATATTTGTGTTGCATGAGTAGATTTGGAGGCCTTGGCTCTCCTTCCACCCTGGATAGTATTTCATTTACAGAGCTTTCCACTTTGTGTGATGCAAATGCTGGCAGCGTGCAAATGTTCTGATGAGAATGTGCAAACTGCTCCCAAACTCAGGGCTGAGCACAGATGTAGGTGTTGGTGGGGCTGGAGGCTGAGGCAGATGAGATTATGCTGTTTAAGTTCACTCGTATTAAATCAATTCCCATATAAAATCCCACCAAATTTCCCTTTATTACTTCAGAACAGGGACTTAGTGGATTTAAACTTAAAAAAAAAAAAAAAAAAAAAAAAAAAAAAAAAAAAAGTGGTTTTGGGAAAAATGGAAGTCTCCATTTTTCTTGGTAGCAAAGTATTTTCAGGGTAACAAGCATCTGTGAGCCGAACATTTTACCAAGCTTGACACACCCTATGAAAAATACAGCAGTGAATAAGAGCTGTGCTGACAGCTTGTTTAAGTTGAATATAGGATGCAAAGCTCCCCATGTCAGAACAAAAACAAAACCACAGTGGCTACTTATGTTTTGCCTACAATTAACAGAACAAACATCTTAATAGGCAGAGAAGACACAAACAGATGTTCTAATTGCACATCTGTGTGAAACTGATATTTTCTAGTTCCACTGTAGCTTGACCTCTGCACCTTGGGAAGTTGACGTCCCACAGGATTTGAATGATTTATTGATCTGGATGCAATGAATATTGCAGAAACAAGCTGCATTTCCAGGAAGTTAAGTACATCCTCATTCTGTGTAGCACTAATTCATCTTTGAAGGGAATTCACTCTTTTCTTTAATCAGAGTGGAGATATCAATGTTGTTCACTAGATCCTTGAATAAGTGGGAAGAAAGATGAAATATGCAGAGGATGTGATATTGGGCAACAGGATGAATGTGGAAATAAGGAGCTTGGTTCCTGTACTAAATATTTGTCTTTAGGCTTCTGAAACGGATTTTGTGAGATGGACCAAAGAAAAGCCGATGGCAAACCCCCCTTTTCTTAGTAAGCTAAGTAACTTCTCATGCCCTACACTGAAGATTTATTTTATTTCACAGTTTACTATCCAAAAACTAGAAAAAAACCCCTTTCAAAATATATATGAAGCTTTTTCATAAGTAAAGATTTATATTGACAGATTTTCGTGATGTTTCAGAAATAGCAAATAATAAGTATCAAGCAACTTTAGGACCAGCTGTAACATAGAAGACTACAAAATAATATCCTTACCTCTATACTGGGAAACTGGACAGAGTAGGTTAGTATTTTTTTTTTTTTAATTCTACTTCCTTTAGAATATTTGATTACACTGGTCTTAGTAATTCTATCTTTGGCACAGCAGTCACTGGTGTGTGGTGCTTTTAGTGTTGTAGCAGTTCCTCTGAAGTCAAACATATGAAGACTCCAGTCCCAAGCCCAGTGCTGGTTTTCATCCTTATGCTTTCCACCAAGCTTCCTCTTGTTCCTGCCAACAACAGTTACACTGTGCTGAACTGAAGTACAGCAAATCTCTGTGTTTTGAAATGCACTAATTTTTCTGTCCAGCTGTCTGAAATCAGCGCAGAGGATTAAACAAAATGGCGTTACAGCTTGATTTGTTCAACCTGTTTTGGGGGGTTTGTTGGTTTTATTTGTTTTGTGGGTTTTTTTTCATAAGTGTCAAACAAACCTAAAGTTTCTTTTGCTAAAGGAAAGTGAGATTGAGGAAAGCACTGAGTCCATTACCATATAATGTGGTACTGTATATTAAAATACAAAGCAAATATAAAAAATCAGTAAGACACATGTTCATGCATATATAATGTCTATAAGTCTCTGTCCAAAGGATGACTCCATTAATGACAGGAGTATTATATAGCACAGGATTTTCTCTTTAATGTTATTTTTATACAGTGTTTGCACCTCCTTTTTATGTCACTATTTCTTCTTCTTTTTTTTTTCCCCTATGGTGCTTTATGGGTTCTGAAGTATTTTGTGGCACACAGAAATGCTTGAATTAAGAGGCAAATCTTTCATGTGTATTTGCAGCGCTAACGTCTGGATTCTAAATTTCTATTTATCTTTTATTAGGGCTGGTATGAGGGCATCATTTTCCAGGTGTTTTCAGTTAACTGTTTGGTGTACAGCAAGCTCATGTCATGGGTGCTGTGTGTTGTGTCTGTGCACTATCTGGAGCTATTGAAAAACACTATTTACTGAGGAAATAATTTAAGAGTTCATATATATGATTTTAAAAGCCCAATTTCCCTCTCCCTTGAGGTGATTTATGTATAAATGTCAAATTTCAAATATACGACTCCCAAAAAGGCAGCCACAGAACACAAGACTGTGGTCATATCACAACTCCAGTGTCAAAGAGAGGCTGTATTTCAGGGCTCTGATGCCATTGTCATGAAATAGTGTCTTGATTTTGGTAAGAGCAGGTCCAGGATTGCTCAAGACTTTTTGTACACTTTTCAGTGTACAATGGTGTAAAAGGCCGATAGCTTTTTTTAATGCACTATTTATTCTGAGCAATGAGATGATCTTTTTGTCTGTAGGTGTGAGGGAAAACAAACTGATATTCTGAGTTTGTGGGATAAAAATGATGTGCACGCTGAATTTCATCTCATGTGGGTGTTGACAGTGTGAGGAGCTTGCTGTAAGCACAGTGCAAGTCATATATTGCTCTGTATTCTTATAGATAATTTTTTGCAGCCTAGCAAGGACAAGGATATTCACTGAAACCTGAGCTAATGAAATGGTGGAAATCAGATGCAGTGAAAATCAAACCTCTTCATTACTGTGGTCAACAAGAATCTGTAACTGGTCACTAACAGTGACTGGTCACTGACAGCTCTTAAGATCCTCAAAAAATAACAGTAAGATTGATCTTTTAGTAAAAGATACAAGACAATTTATAGGGACATTAAAAAAAATTAAACGTCTTCAATTTATGTAGTCTGGAAAATGCAGGAGAGATAATGTCAACTTTAATTACTGTTTTCTTCTGAACACAGGGAACAGGCCAAAGGGCATGAATGGAAATTAAAGAAAAATGGGAAACAGATGGTAGGAAGCATGCTACAGGAACTGGAATACAGGCAGCACTGTACATAGTTTACCAAAAAGAAAAGGGGCCTTACAAGTTATTTGGTCCCATTTTAAACAACATCATCTTATGATCTGTTTCACAACAACATTATTATCACAACAACTAAATCAAGGCCCCATTGATAGTAACTGCTGTAGTGTTGCCAGGATTTAAAATTCTTCCTTCTCCAACTTTTATAAGACATCTTTGAAATATGGGCCAAGCAAAATTGGATGCTGAAAGATACCTGCATAAATTAATAGCCTGACATCCAAAAGTGCTGGTCACTAAACCCACCATATATTTCAGGGGATACTGGTTGAATACTTGCCATTTTGGGAAAGGTTGACATTGATTTAAATGCCTCAGCATGGGATTAGAAGCCTAATTTTAGTAAGCGTTTTGAAATAAATCATGTCAATATTTATGATGACATATTGCAAAGTGCTGTTGCTTTGCTTTAGGGGCATTCATCTGGATAGGAAATCTTCTGGTCCAGGCAGAATTTCTTTCACTTTACAGCAGACTTCTCAAAGCTGAAGGAACTGATTAGGAAATGGTGCTGACATGCAGCAGGGAGGTTTCAAAGTTTGAAATCAGAAAGACTTTAAGACACACTAAACCAAAGCCTGGTGAAACACAAACACCAAGTGGTAGTCCTGGCAGTTAATCCTAGGATTCATACTTGGTTTTGAAATTGATATTTTCCCCCTCCATTCCTGCCCCATGAGGTTTCTGTGTTATGGAACATCATGGCAGTTCTCAGAATGGCCTTCGTAGGAAAGTCTGTTTCAAAGGAGAGGGAAAAAAAGGCTGAATGGTTACTAGCAAGCGTGTTAACATAAACTCAGTCATGCCTAGGCTTCCAGCACCATGAGGGGAGAAGGTAATGAGGTCATGGGTTGTTTTTTTAGATTCTGAAGACTAACTTTGAGAACCGAGGAAAAGTAAATAAAGGATTATTTATTAAATGAAGAAAGGATTACCCATTACAGGATAAATCTTGCTTGCCTTACGTGTACAAACAGTTCTCATTGACTATGAACAAGTCAAATACTTACACAAGGCATTTATAACTTTTATGTAACCTTATAAAACCACATCTATTATTCTATGTCCTGGACTTAAACAGCTTGCAGAAATTATCCAGTTAGGTGTATAGTGAAAAAAGCAACCTCATTTTGATTGCAGATCTCTCTAAAGATGGAATTAAACAAGAAAACATCTTTTCCATATAACCATGAGGCAAATTTACCTAGAAGAATATCCATTGCTGTGAGAACAGAGTGGCTGGGAAATGGAAAGGAGGAGGATGCGAAGCATGAAAACATTGGGAAGGTATTTAAATGGCAAGTTTTTCCTCCTGCGCATTCCTGAGAGTGCCTCAGAGCACTGGGCAGGGCTAGCCCCGGGACACTCCTTGCTGGATAACAGTAACCTTTATTATGAGATGCTGCAGATTGATTTCAGAGTCATTTTCTTCTGGACCACCAGCTGTAGTTACTCAAGGCAGATTAACCAGAACACGATTGGTTTCGGCCCTTACCCAGCAGCACGAGCTAAATACCGAGTGGCAGAGTGTGCCAGCACAGTGTTAGCTGCTAGCTTGGTGACTGCACGGAATTTGTGTGTCCTGCTCCTGCCTCCGCTTCTCTGGCAGCTGTACATGACATGTCTGTGTTCAGTGACCACTTGTGCCTCAATATGTGGCACTTGGGGACATGGCTCAGTGCTGGACTTGGCAGTGCTGGGTTAACAGTTGGACTTGATGGTCTGAGAGGTCTTTTCCAACCTACATGATTCCATGTCTCGTATTAAGTCACTTGGTGGTTTGTGCAGCCTTTAGCTGATGTTATGCTTCATACACTAGATACGAAAACTTTTCTCATCATCTTTCATCCTCATTGATTCAGTTGGAAATCACCCTGCTGTATGTTTCCCATAGTTTATCTCAGGAATGCGTAGATAATGATCTCTCATTAAAAGAGAAGGAAACATTCAGCCTCCTATTTTAATTTTGTTCAGAGGAACAGCTGAATCCAAAAAGAAGATTTGGATGTTTTCCCCTCTTTCTTTGAAAAGTCAGCTACAGAAATTGAGGAGAGCAGACTTGAATCACACTGGACAAGTGCTTCCAGTGCTTTTCTGGAGTAATTCACAGACATTCTTCTCCCTGTGGTGAAATATTTTGAAATCCCTTCTTTTTCAATCGGAATGGTAAATGCCAAAACCTCAGTGTTTTTCGTGAGGAATTCTTGTCTTCTGGCCAGCTCAGTCAGCTTCACAGCAAGAACTGGGAAGTTAAGTCTATGGCAAAGGGAGGATTTCCACATTCATGGGGAAGCAAGCAGCAGCTGCTTTCAGTCATTTAACCTCCTGTAGCACTGAGATATCAGACATTAGAATCGTGACATTATACAGAAAGTTATCAAATCAACTAATTCCTCAGGGATTTGACCATTATCTCTAATTTTTCTCCAAAGATGATTTAGTTAGGCTTAGACATTCATCATGCAACTTAAGTTCATGCCAGGAAATTTTCACAGCAGCTATCAAGTACTCTATGCTAACATTAAATAAAAAAAAAAAAAAAAAAAAAAAAGATGCATTCTCTCAATTCCATGTTGAAGAGTATTTCCTTTCTTAATCAGAGTACATATTGCTATGGTCTAACCTGTCAGCCATAATCTGAGCTCTGTCTTCAGCTTGACCTGTGCCTGTGTTGTACCTTTTGCTGGTTTTGTTTCACATTAACTCAATCATAGGGCAGTTTTTATCCAGCTAAAATATTTGAGTGGTCTTTTCCTCGTGTCTTGTGCATGACAACTACAGTCCTCCCTTGAGCAGCTCCCCCAGAGTGTGGTTGCCAAGACTGCACCCCTAGAACATAGTTTTGAGTACCTCTCCTTTCCCTCAATGTCCTTCTGGTCCTCAGTTTGAAGGTCCTTCCTTCCCTCTCTGCTGCTCAGTCTTGTGATCCAGTCTATCAATCCCTAGTGACAATCTCGTTTTTTCCAACAAGCTCATCTCAACTCTCCAGGGGGAATGGCAGTTCCATACTCTTCTTCAATGTTGTTCTTCAAACTCCTCTTCATTAATGTGTCCCCAGTCCCTCTGCTGGGGAAGGGTGATGATGTGCATGTGACTTCAGGATGGTTTCACCATTTCTTTGGTTCTTTTCTCTCTCCAGGTACTGCTTTTCTCCCACACCTCCTCTTCCTGTGCATAAGTTGGGAGTGAGTTAAGAGCTTTGCCATACCCACACCAATTGAATGTGAATTCAGCCACACTTCAGGATTAGGGGTCTCCTTTCAGGAAGCTTTTCTGGAATCCTGAAATATTCCATGGAAACAAGAAAAGTGGTTTTTTACCCTTTAACTCATTACAGACTGTAAGGACTGGATATTCAGCTTGGTACTTCAGGCTATACAGGTCGAGGTCTCAAGTGGATTATTTGACACAGTTTGAGGCCACAACTTTAGATGCAATTCAGAACATGAAAACTACTTTCTACCAGATTCCTGTATTTTTGACTTCATCGCTTGAATTACAATGATTTCTTGTTGTCCCTGAGCAGAGTCCACAAACTCTGCAATTTACTGCTTCCTGCAACAGTCTGACACAGTCCCCTGTGAGAAGAAAAATAAGTTAGAGAACTTTTTCCTACTAAAGAATTTTATTGATCTTGCAGATGCTGAGTTGACTTACAGTGTTTTTCCTTAGAGTGCTTGGCTGCAGATTTGCTTAAGAGTAAATATAAGAGCCCTATCATCTTCTTTCCCCTTAAGTCTAAGCATTACAATCTCTGTCAGCCAGTGTCATGCAGTTTTTCTTTTAAAGATGAGATTAAATAATATGAAACAGCTCTGCAATGTTCACTAAATTCTGTGATTTCCCAACTATAACTATCTAATTTCTCTCCAAAATCTGTGGTTTATATGCAGCCTGAATTTCAAGTGTGATGTATAGAAAATATAAATATTTAAATCTGAGATATGGTTTACACTGTTCTTTCCTGGAGTGTTTTTCCTTGTTTCAAAAACCACAAGAGTGTAGCTCAAGTAGCCTACTCGAGAGAGAAAATTCATCACGTGTCTACTCCAAGGCTCTTGTGTTGTTTAAGGGCTAGCTAGACGTGGTAAATAATCCACAGACCCTCACAGGAGGTAATGCTGGCTCACATTCCTTCTGGAAGAGCACAGGCTTGCATCTTTTCGTTTCCTTCTCCTTCTTTTACCCCTTTTCTCTGAGATGGGAATGAAGAGGTTCTTTCATCTCTGGAGACTTCTGTGATGTTTATTTGACACAGACCTTTATAGTTTGAATTCAGTTTGCCTGGGCCCCTCGAGGTTGGTTTCCACATTCTCCTACAATATGTTCTTCCCCACAGCCTTTAACCTGAGTTTCCAAAATGAGGAGCTCATTTGGCACGTGAAGAATCTGTCTCCTTTACATCAAGTTAAAGAAAAATATCTCTACAGATGTATATAAAGATATGTAAATGATATGCAAAGAGTATGTGACCACTAGCTGGACCTCAGGCAGGGAGCAGGCAGTGACTTTTCTCCCTGGGGACAACCTTGTGGGCATCATCAGGCGTGTGTACCAGTGCTAAGGTCATTTTGTACTATTGGCAGTTTTGCCAAAATACACCAAAACCAAGTAACCTTTGCTTTCGATCTGCAGAGTTCCTGTGACTGACAATGACCCTGACAGGCAACTGGTGTTTCCACAGAAACTATGTTTAGAGCAAATTATTTTACTCCTCTTAGTAAATAAAGAGGGAAAAGAAGTATTAATCTCTGACACAGTGTTTTACAGTTAATTGATTTTTAGAAATGACATGGCTCATTTATGGCCAGGAAGCAATAAAACCACCCCCACATTTCAGTTCAGAAATTCACCACAGAGATGTTGCAAGTAGACACAGCCAGGAAAAGAGTGAGTGTAAAATACTTGTAAAACCAGGCATCACATTTCCCTGTAATAGTGGATAACCTCGATCATTTTCCCTTCCTTCACAGAGCACAATGTGAGGATATCTCACCTCATGAGATATCTCACCTCAGCCCTTCAAATGCTGCTGACCCTGTTATACATCTTAATCAGAGATGAGATTTGTTTGAATGATCTTGTTGCAGGCAGCCACCGGGTATTACTCTGGAAACAGCTTTCCTAAGTCCATTCCATGTTTCCCAGAAATGTTACTAAAATTTCTATGTGTTTCCCTATGGATTTTAGTGGCTGCAGGTGATTATGGGATACTGTGACATAGCAAATAAATGTAATTTCTTTTTGAGACCATGTGGAAGTGTTCTTCAGGTTGTGTTGCTTTCAGAAGGAACCTTTTGCTGGTTAGAAAAATTGGTTGGTACTTGCAGTACCTAAGTTGTGCAGTTTTCTCTGTGGCACCTTATCCAAGTTACTGTGGCAACTGTGGCCCAAGAGTTGTCTGCCTTATGGATGGGCAAATAATGTGAGCATTAAAGAGGCATGCTGGGGTCAGAGGTTGGCTGATATTTGTTTAATTGAGTCCTGTGGCAGAAGATAGAAAATCCTCATCAGGGAGTGTTGTCATTCTGGGCACATAAGAATCCTGAAACTGGTCAAATAATATTTGGGTCTGACCCTCCTGCATCTGGTGGAGCTTTAGGGTTTGGTGCACAGATTTTAAACTTCTTTTTCAATTTCCTGATCCTAAGCATGCTAAATCTATTCTTGTGCAATAGTGAAACACAAGGTCCATGTAAGATAGCTACTAGTGAGTTTCTATTTTTGAATTATAATAAGATAGAATCTGCAGTGCTTTAGCATTTCCCTTCACATCCAGTTTAAGGGGAAAAAAAAAGCAAAAGAAGGTAAAATATGATGGAGAAATTTTCTCTTGTTTAAAACAATTCTGTTCTTGAATGAGATGGCTGGCACAAATCACTGATGGGTATGAGTGCAGAACGATGTGCTGAGTTTGCAGTGCCAGCTGAAAAGGAAACAGATATTCCTGGAGAGAGAGACGGGAATTTCCCAGTGTGCACATAGTGCCAGTGTGTGCCAGGAACAGCGGAAGACCTTTAATGCACAGAAGGGATTTAATGACCTAATGAACCTGCTGTACTGAATCAGTCAAAACCCAGCAAGTAAAGGTTTTAGAAAAACATGCTGACTTCTGGCAGGAACTGCTTATTTACTGGACTTCGCTTATTTTATGGGCCATGATAGATCATTACTTTCACATTATATATGAGGATAATTACTAGAATTTCAGTGAAGTAGCTGCCTCTTTATTTGCTGGGAAAAGTTCATGTGTATACAGAAGAAAAGCTCATTGATACATGAGTTCCCTCAGAATACCCAAAAGCCTATTTTACCCAAGTGTTCTCCCTCTTGAAATTTAATTTCACTAATAAATGAATATACCGTGGGCTACCCCATCCAGGAGAAGATTAATAATGATAATTGTGAGAAAAACCAGAAGTATTTTAGTGTATCATAAAGGTCAGACCTAACTAATCTCCAACAACATCTTAGCATAAGTAAGGCTGTGCACAAAAATGGGTTTGAAATTCTGCACATCCTCTCCCTGCATAAGCCAGAATAGATTCCTCATTTCCAGTCGAGCTGGGAGAATTTGTGGCATCTGGCAGCTCAGCTATGCACATTTTAAATGTATAGATTCAGAAGGGAGTTTTATTTTAAAAGCATGCAAAGCATCATTTTCAGAGAAAAGGAAGCCAAAGTTATGTATTAAAAAAAAGTGGGACATGCCTCCGTTTCAGTTTTAGAAACCTGGCCTATATTCCTGAAGTGGTTTGGAACTGCAGGCCAGCTTCCAAGGGGAACACCCTGCTCCCCATGGGGAAGGATTTATGATTTTATTCAGGATGTATGAAATGCGATGATTTTGGCTGGAGTTCAGGAAAAAGAAGAGGGGAGCAGAGTCTCCATTCATTTACACCCGTGCCTGTTGTTAGTGAAGTTTTAATGACAACGAACAAAGGCAGAACGTGGGCTGCAGAATGGGAACTGTGTGCTTTGTAAAAATGCCCAAAAATCAAATTGCTGACCCTTCTGTGCTCAGGAGCTGCTGGTGCTGGCACAGCTCTGAAAAACAAGGCTGCAGCTGAAAACAACAGCAGATTCTGAGAGCCCCCGTTAGGGACCTTCCTTCCAGACCCTGAGTTTGTGTTCTCTCTGACCTACTGAAATGATCTGTTATAATACAGTGTGAACTCAACCTTTGGAAACAGATGAAGCCAGTAGTGCTTCCAAAATCCATGGATGTGCAGACAAGTAGCTGTATTCCTGGAATATGCAGGAACTTTTCACCCCCTGAGCTGTACAAATGGACATCTGTGCATTTAGAGGGAAGCTCCTTGGTATGGAATTTTTAAAACCTATGTAAAGTTCACAGTATCAGTCATTTGAAGGAAATGCTTCCCACTGTTCCTTCTTGCTGATAGTTTAGGGTTATCTAACACATGGCAACTTTCCTTTAATGAGAGCAGTGTGTGGGGGCGGAGAATCCCTATCCGAAAGAAGCAGTGCTGAGCCGGATACCTGGCTTGCATACATTGCCTTGCATGAGGGAATTCCTCAGTATCCCTGAGCTTCAGGAGCCTGGCCCTGCAGCACCCTCCTGCTGTGCCTTCCATGCAGGAGCATGCCTGGGACGTAGCTGAGGCCGGCCAGGAGGGAGGCTTGAACCATCTGTGAACTCTGGCAAGCACCAGCTGCTGCTGCAGCCCTTGGGAGGATGTTGCAGCTGAAGAAAATTTTGAACGGTCCGAAGCAGCTCTGAGCTGCTGAGTGGGGTCCCTGCAGGCAGAACATGGGCTGCAGAATGGGAACTGTGTGCTTTGTAAAAATGCCCAAAAATCATCCCTGCCTGGGATGGAAAGTCCGGAGATTCTTGCAGATCCTTGTCTTGCTGTGGGAGGTGGTGACCAAGTATCTGCACTGAAATACGCCGTCAGTGCCTTCAAAAGAGAGTCAGGGCCTTGCTGGGTGGGAGCAAGGCCCCTGCCTGTCATCTAAACGTATCTGTGTTTTGTAAGGGAGGCAATAACCTCATGAAACGCTGGAAGCAGCAGCTATTGCCTGGGAGGCTGAAAGTGAGAAGGGAACTCATGAGCTGGGTTCCACCTGGGATCCGCCAGAGCCTTGGGGTCATTGACAAAGATGTCTTGACTTGAAACCCTAAACTTTCTTAGGGATGTGCCGTGCACGGGAATAGTCAAATACAGAGTGATTTATTGGCATTTGATGCAGATAGAAGAGCTGCTCTAAAGGGAGACAAATTTGCTGTTGAAATGAGTTTCTTTGTGATGGAAATAAAAGTGAAATGCTTGGCTTGTTCCATATCATGATGTAGATTGAAATCTTCTCCACGGCCTTGCAGAGAGAGAGGGCTCATACCCACCACAGATATGGAATGTCAGCTATCATTCAATTTTTCACATAGTATCCAACACATGCACATTGTGGATCTGTGATCAAAGTAAAGCTTCCACAGCCTCAAATTGAACAAAAAGCAGCAGCAATGTAGCAGCACGCCCCTGGGAAATGAAAAAATCACCACTACAAGTGTTAGCCACTGCAAATTAAAAATCTTGAGACTCTTACTATGCTAAGCAGCTCATGTCTTTATGCCTTCTCATTTACTAACACTCCTAAATAAATAAAATATCCAAATGTAATTGCAGAGTAGATTCTTGACTTTCCCTCACCTGGAATATACATCCAGCTGCTTTGTTAATATTGACATTCAGGTGCAATTTAAAATCAGCAGAGAAAGTCATTCCAGAACCTGCACCAGAAGGTCACAAACTCCTTTTGAAAGCACTGATACTTCCTTTTGTTCACCCTTATGTATCTGATTACAAATTACTAAATCCTACTGCTATTTGAGAACTTTTAGATTCTAATCAGTACTTTGATGAATGTACAGCACAATAATGCGATGAGTGATGTCACCCTTTAAGCACACAGCAGCGTGCAGGGACAAAAAAGTGGAGAAACCATTCAAAAGCTCTGGGACCTTTGTGATCTGGGAGCTTCCTTTGTAACCCATCCCGACTGTAAATTGTTGCCTAACAACTTGACATTGTTAAGGTGTCTAATTAAACCTTTAAAAACCCCCATGCAAATACAAAATGTTCATCTTAGATTGCGAAGGGTTGCCTTTATGTTGGTAAAATAGAATGAAAATCTGGGATAAGGAAATGTTACAGTAGTTGACTTGAATAAATAAGAAGGAAATGTAAGTTCAGCAATGTCAGCATGAAAGGTATTTTCTTTAGGAACTAGGTAACGTTGTAACACTTTGTGCTTCAACATAGTTTATTAAATGAAAAGAGGTAAACATCACAGCCTTTTTTCATGTAATAAAAGAAAAACAATGTAGCCAGGTGTTAAAAGATGAGCAAAAAAATTCTTAAAAGGCTCTTTTCGTAAAATGTAATGAAACAAAGTGACTGAAATAAAAATCAAAAAATAAACATCTTCTATGTAATTTTTCTACTGCAGGTGACATGGTCCTGATCTCTTCTTTTAGTCTGTTTAACTTGTAATTCACCTATGAAAATTCCACAGGACTATTCTTGGTTAAACCAGTGCTGAAGGATGTGAGGGCAGTGCTAGGAATTTAGGAAAGGGAAGAAATGCAGAGGTCTGCTTCTGATACCTCTTCAACTCCAGCAGGCAAGGGATGATGCCTGTCCTTTCTGATATAGTCTTTATAATTCTTTGCCTGTGTCGTTATGCATTATGATGTCAATATTCTTTTAATGTGGATTACTAGGGAGGGACCTTGTCTTATTTTAAAGCATGCTCCATTAAACTAGGATAGCTGGGGAAGTTCCTGTGAAAAGAATGTTCTTGCCACCTCATACTGTATCTGGGTAGTTGTTTGTTAGAGGTGCTGCTACCTGAAAGCATCCACCTTTTAATAACCTTCTTCCTTTTCTGTGCCAGGGACTTCTGAAACTCCCAGCCTTTTAGCCTGGCAAACCTGAAGAAGAAGAAAAGGACTTTTTTCAACGTTTTAGGTGATCAGTGGTCTTTCTTGGTTGTAAATGGAATTAAGTGATCTGGTACTTGAAACAATGTAAGAATACTAAACCACTTGCAAGTCTGCCACCAGAAGTGAACAGACATTTGATGGTGTGGGGTCTGATGATAGTTACTCATTCAGTGCTTATTTTCAGCTCAAGAATTATAAACCACCTCCCCTGCTCCACTCTTGGAAATTAAGCCTATATCTCTTTATTTTCCTATCCCCTTCTTTATGAGTATGTATGTATATATATATGTATATAGATGTATATATACAGTATATATGTATATATATACATTTGTACAACTGCAATTGCCTGTGCTGTTTTATCTGGGAAGCCTATTGTATAAACCTAAAGCTTTTCCCTGCTGAAATGAAAGTGGGTTTTTCTTGCAGTGTCACTTTGATTATGGAAGGGTCCTGTCTTTTCAACACTTAAGCATGTTGTGTCACCACATGAGTAACATTTAAAGCTCCTTTAGCAGTGAAAGTCAGTCTGAACTTACATACTTCTCCCCCTTGTTGATCTTAATATGGGAAGTCACTATCCTCTAACTGGACAAATTTGTTTCAAAATGAGCTTGAAATGCACATGGGTCATGGCAACTGTATCAGTTCACATCATTCCCCCTCCTTCCTCTTCTTCCATCATCTCTAATACATCTGATGCACTTTAAAAGATCCTGGGAATAAGATAAGCTGGAAGAAATCTCCAGTCATTTTGAAAGGGATCAGAGAGTCTGAAACATTGGAAAGGGTCACCTTGAATCTGTGTAAGTATGAGGAAGGCAGGCATGCCAGCCCAGATAGTCTTTCTTTATACTTTTTATTCTATAAAAAGGGGCATTACTGTTGCTTGCATGGGAGGGTTTTTATGATCAAGAGCAGAAGAAAAGGATTTAGAATTGTTAATATACTGCTTGAGTGCTTAGCCATTTATATTTACAGTAATTGCTTCTGGAAAAAAAAAAAAGCCTTTCTCCTGCCAAGTGTAGGAAAAATAAAGGCTGAATGAATTAAGTCTGGGAACCAGTTTGATTAGAAACTGAAACAAATCTCCTAGGACTCTAGAAGCCCAGTTCATTTGTGGCATTCCTTCCATACTCTAATGGGCTCTGATGCTTGATAATGAATGATAAGAAAGGCTTGTTTCTGAAAACAGCTGTTGTGGGTTTGGGAGTTTGGAACTGCTTTTTAGAGCTGGATGTAAACCATAAATATGTGGAAATGCAGGCAAGTCAGATTGTTCCTTCAGATAGGACTGGAACCGATGGTCATTGCTTCAAAAATTTTCACAGAAAAGTAGTGGAATTGCACCTTTCACTTTTGGAAAGAAAAGCAAAACCACCGTTATTCCAGTGAGACTAGACAGGGTCTGTAATGTGTAATGTGTGCTCTGGGACCTACAGTAGGCACTGGGGTGGTACCATGGAGCAGCATTTTGGTATTTTCTCTTTTCTGAATTCTGCCCTGTGCCATTATGCTGGGATGGTGCTGGTATTGCTTCAGAATCTGATTAAAGGTAAAACATTTCTGTTCTGCACTCGTGTTAACTAACTCAGGCCTCCAAATGCTTGAAAAATTATGGCCCTGCTTTCTCACTTTTCCATCATTCATTAAAACTTGCAAGGGATGCTTAGCTCTTAGTGCCTTGCAGAGTTTGAAGCCCTTCACCTTTAGCACTGTTTCAAGTGCAAACTTGAAAATTGGTTTCTCACAGCACTTTGTGGGGCACAAGTTGGGAGCTGAGAGCAGCAAAATCCTTTGGCCACGATATGAGCTTCACTTCACTCCTGTTGTTTCCAGTCACCACAGTTAAATTAGGTGTGAAGTCCTTGAGCCACCCCTGACGTAACCCACAGGCAGAAGACTTCTGTGTATTACAATCCCTGGACAAACTCAGTGGTTTTGCACGTTTTTAAACAGAAAAATTATTTTTTTCCTTTATTCCTAATTGTAAAGATGGTATTTTTAAAAAGAAGTTCTGTAGTGACAAATGCATTTCACAGGTAGCTCTGTTTTGAGCTCAAAATTGATGAAATTAACAATAATTATCATTTTATATAATGCATAATTATCTATTATTTGCAGAATAAAGAGTGAATAGTGGAAGTAAAGATCATGTCATAACCTGCAATATGAAGTGCTAGAGAATAGCATTTTTAAATGTGGCTGCATTTTTCATCATTCAGAAATTGTGGGAAAGTGTTTCTAAAATACAGCATGGGCAGACACTGAATTTCAAATTGAATTTCATGGAGCAGGCAACACAACAACGAATTAACACTGACTTAATTTTAAAAATATCTGAACACCTGTTTTTGGTATCAACTGATCATAGTAGAGTCTTGTTAAATGAAATTTTTATTGGAATATTTTTATGCCTTTTGGCCTATTTTATACCAGGACTGAACAATGTAAATTTAGCCCACACTTTGGAAAAAGGTTTTCACCCACTTTGATATGCAATGGAATGATACTTGGTAATTTTGCAACACTTGCAAAATGCAATTTTTTTCAGAGAAAAGTATGAAAGAATTGTGTGCATAAGGTGTGCAGTGGTAGTTTGCATACACAAATTTTGTGCACATAGAAATAAAAAACCCATGTGTTGTAAACTAGATGTGTACACATACAGACACTGTATTTGTAGTTGTGAAAAAAGTAATTTTCCAACCTTAGAACAAATTCATCCTGTTAGACCAGGATGACACACTGAAATCTATCTTCTGCCTCAGCAACACAAAACTTAAAAAAAAAAAAAAAAAAAAAAAAAATTATATATATTGGAAGCTTTTGAACTATAAATGTTTCCAAATCACTGAACATAAGCATATATAATTTATTAACTGTATTCAGGAAGTAGATGGAAAAAAACCTTGATGAATTAACATGTTCAAATGAAGGTTATATGACATTTACCAAAGATTTTTGTGACACAAATCTGGGGAGCAGATGGGAGGGATGGAGGAAGATGTAGCTGATATTTCAATATATTCTTGCATATTTTTCGTGGTTTCTGTGTGGTTTCGTTGTGGGTTTGGTGGAATCTGCTGCGTGGCTCCAGAGACACTTGGACTCTATGTCCAGAGCATTCTTGTGTGCACTTGGTGATTTTATGGCTGTTGGTTAAGACCTGTAGGATACCCCACCTCCCTAAAGGAGCCCAAATGATTTTCAGAGGGTTCTGTGGACGTGAGTTCAGTCTCAGGCTTAGGGGGATTCATTTCACCCTGGAGACTGAGGAGGGAGGAAGGAGGCTAGGAAGAGGAAGGACAGGGAAGCAATGGAAAGATAGGCAAGAGAAAGTGAGAGAAAGCATCAGGTCTAGAGGGGAGTGTGAATGGAGAAAACAAATTGCAGTCAGGCATTGTTTTCCTTTGCTTTGAATACCTCATAAGCAGAGCAGTCAGCAGGCAGACAATTATAGCACCAGGCACTTTGGGTTACATTAGGGTGCAGAACAAGCTTTGCTCTCCATGGTTTATGATATCCTCTGAACCCTCTGGAAGGATAAATGATATAATTTGATGTGACTCATACAGGAAAGCAGATAAGCAGTGGTGTGCCATAATGCAAGTGAGAAAATGACAAAATAGTCACAGAGTGCTTACATTGTGTTACTTTTATCTTCTGATATTGTTTATCATATTGGTATTATCATTATTATTTGCTAATGTTATCATATCACCTAATGACAAAAATTCCAGGCTTGGAGCCAGGATCCCAGACAAAACATCCTAATGCTTATGGCAGTTTCTTCCTTTGCTGGTTATTAAATTGTTTCTGTGAATGAAAATAACGATAACAGCGAGGAGAAATGTACACCATGCCAGGACCAATTTCCTGCCACACCAGGAAATTGCCTCCTCCAGCTGCAACAGTGTTCTGGGATGGAAGGAGCCTGAGTGAGGACCTGAGGAGTGTGGCTGGAGTGACCTCTGGAATTGTGCTGTTGGCACTGAGATCACAGATGCCTGATTTAGTCCTCCAGGCTGCAACATCTTCCTGCACACTGAAAAATGAAAATGCAAGAAAATAGGTCTGGCAGGGCTGGGAGGTGTTCAGGCTTAGGTTTCAGTATGGTTTTTCTGTGGGGATAACAGTTTCATGGACGTTTTAAAACCTTCCCATCCGTACCTGCATTTTACTGCCTTTTCTCTTCCAGTGTTTTTTACTTATTAAGTTATGCTAAAGGGTATGGAGCAGACACTTGGTGAAAATGGAGTGCCTTAGTTTTTCCAAGAAATGTATAATAATTTTAAAAAAACCCTGTCATCTGCAGTTTTATGGAGAACCTTGATTTATGTGTCATATTTTTCTAAACCCCTTTTCTTAATAGTTTTGTAGGTAGACTTGACATTTCCCAGAATTAGCTAATGTTATACCAGTAAAAACGTCCCTTGAAAAAGAGAGATATAAAGAACTTTTCTACTGAGGGTTACATTGGATCATATTTTTTCCATTAGATCATGCTTCTGTGGAGTTCCTAGCCTCTGACTGGAAGATCCTGCTGGATCTTGAACTGCAGTGAGTGTCCCTTACCTTCATTAGTGGCTTATATTGGAAGCAAAGGGCTTCTGAGCTTTTCAGCTATAATTCCACAACATTATTCTTAGGCAGGAAGGTGAAAATTTATTTACTGAAGGTAAAATATTTGTTCTGGCCAGAATGCCACTTCTACCACTAGTACTGATGCCTCTTAGATGAAGGTTTGGTAGTAGCCTAGTAAGCCTGTGATCACAAACACAGGTGAATTTAATAAAAAATTCAGTCCTGTCTCATTCCTTTTGGTGCAATTCCAGAGTATTTTACTGGAATCTTTTGCCATCTGACTAAACTTTGTTTCCAGAGGCTGCCAGTGTACACAGCATTTGTTATTATCAACCCAGGTATATTTAGATTTTCTCATCATCATAGAAAGCCAGGAAAAGTAACCGATCTACTTTACAAGTAACCAGGCGACATAAACTCGTGTTACTTATGTGACAATTTTCTGGTCGCATAAATTATGACCAATGAATCAATAATAATATTTCAAATAATGCAAAGCTGACCTCCTCAAGGAAATGAGTATTTCTGTCCCTAATGTGCAGACAGACTGAATCCAAGAGGTTCAACAGCCTGTCTAGCAATTCCACTCTGAAGTTTCACCTGCCTTTTGAGTGTCCTAGAATTTCCAGTTTTGCCTAAATGGAGGCATTGGAAGTGGGAGTCAGAACTTTCTGTGGAGGCTCTAGGCATGCTGCACTGGCAGTGTCAAACACTCTAATGCAGATGCTCTGAGCTCAGTGGTAGCTGCCTGGATTTAGCAGCTAAGCCTAAGGGTTCTGGTTTACACTTTTGGATCCGCCTTGTGCTTTTCCATGTCAGAAATTGTTTAAACAGCTATTAGGCCTGCAACAAATTGCAGTGGAAAGATCAACAGAGCGCAGAGAAGCTCTGTTTACAAGGCACCAGTGACCACTTGCATAACAAAGCTGTCAATGATTTATAAAGTGTGCAGACATGGTACCACAGAAAGTCTCACTCAAAACAATTGGTCACTCATTGCTGCGTGGTTTCAGTGATCTCCTCATCCTCCTGGATGTGCTGGACAGCAGGAAGGCCCTGCCCATCTCTTTAGCACCTGATGATCCTTGGACAACTTTGCTGCCCTCTCTGTAAATGAATGTCAGCTTTCCTACAGAAGGACAGGGCTGCCTACTGAAGTACAATGCCTGTTTTATTTGAATGTTCTCTGGGAAACAGTTTAGAGAGCATCCATATCAAACAATTCCTGCACTACAGTGTTTGTACCTCAGAGAGTTAGGTCAAGGGTTTTGGATCAAAGCCCAGCTAAGGCTGCACACATCATGGGGCCCAGGGAGAGAAGCATTGAACTTCTTGCTTAAAATTGGCTGTTAAATGCAAATGCATCATCCTTTGTGTTATATAAAATCCAAGCTGAGTGTTCTGTATTTTCTTCAGGCAGCAAGCTGTTGAACAGATTCCACTTCATTTCAACGTCTTTCCATCAGGCTCCTGATGAATTGATTAAGCTATTTATTCATTACAGGTGATGAAAGGTGTATAACCTTTCTGGAAAGGAAGTGGTCTGCTCCATAAATAAACCTAGTTCTGTAAATTAAAGATGTGCTAGAATGAAATACCTGGATCAAACAGTGCTGAAACATGAGCAAGGTAATTGTAATGGCAGCTTTGGAAGGAGGCTGCTCACTGTGGAGTGGATGAACCTTGTGAAGTGTCCTGATGGTCTGAAACTTCAGGCTTTGCTGGGTCAGGGGAGTAAGTGCATTCCTTCCCAGATTTTCTCTTGGTTGAAGCTTGATCATGGTATTGTTGTCAAATTTATTGGCAGAGGGAATTGCCCATTGGTGCACTTTCTGTAGCAGTTGCATGCCAATGGAAAATGTTTTATAGCCATGGCAGTGTTAGAGGATCTCTGTGGTTTTCCTTAATGATTGGACACAGTCCAGTCAAAAATATGTTAGGATGCAAATGTAATCTGTGTTTGTGGAAAACCAAACATTTCAGCTAAGTCCTGAGCAAACCCTCCTCAGTGCTGACTGTGAGCAAGGTAGGAGCCAGGTCAAGTCAAGAGCCAAAATATTGACATCATATGAAAGCTATAGTGTTTTAAACCTGTAGTTGCTTTACTTTGGAGTACCAATACATGATACAACAAACTTAAACGCTGCCATAATTCTATTTAAGTTGGGACTCTCCCATCCCGCTCTTTCCCAGTAATTCCATTTTGATCTCATGGAAAAGATTCTGTCCTGGATGAAGCTCTCAGAAGCGCTGCAAAGCTACTGTGGACAAAGGGGCTACAGTCAGTCACTTACCAGACACAATGTACTATTTATGGTTTAAAGCAGACTCAAGATAAGAGCCACATTTTTAGATTTTAGCATGACAAGTCATGTGCACCCACAAATCATGCTGCTGTTATCATGGTCTTAAGAAAACCATCTTTTTTGGAGAAAAAGTAGGCTAATGCAGTTAAAGCACATTACAGGAGAAGGAAATCTACAGAAGGGAATTTAGTGTACTACCTGTTGGTACCTTTTAGGATCCCTCTTCTATGCTTCAAATATTAGATAGCAAGCTGGAAAAAAGTGTCCTCTTCCTTCAAGAATGTTATTTCTTCCTTCAACATCAATATCAGTGTCTTAAAATGCAAGTTTGTCAGAGCATGAATTGTGCTGTTATTGTGCTACAAGAAAATACTTCGTGCTATTGAAAGAGTTTTCCTTAATAAAATGCAGAGGCTAGAATGTTAAATCTTTTGAAGTTGCTCCTAAACATGTAATATTTAGCTTGAGAAGCAATAGTGAGGAAATGAACATGATAAGAACTCATTCAGTAACAGCCTTAAATTGATTATTTCCTTCCTTATGTAAACTTATCAGTCAGACCTTTGGGCTCACTTCCGAATACCAGCTCAGCACAAGAGTCTTATCACAAGGAAATGGAATGTAAAAGCCCTGACAATTTTGATAAGGCACGTACTTTGGTTATGATCCTATCTCTCCCCTCCTCCCTTTTAAATAATTCATCTGCACTTAGAGGGGAGATGCCCTCCCTGTAACTTTGTTATAAATAAAAGTTGATGTTGTTATAGTCAGAATTAACCCTGATTGTTTGTCCTGCTGGTTTCCCAGAATATGCTCGGGCAAAGAGACTAGAAGATATACTGAAAATTACGAGCAGCTTTGGAAAGGAGTGGCATAGTGCTCTGATAGATGATATCTGAGTTTTCAGAGACTCTTATGTGTTTTGAACGTAATCTAAAGAATCCCAGTAGAGTGGATATTGTAGGAAACTTAAGACCCTCATTTTTTCTTTGCCTCTTGTTTGTTTGCCACCTTTACCGCACCCATGATGCTGTGGGTCTGACACCTACTTGTGCCGGCAGAAGCCAGACTGAATAAAGATCCAACAGCTCACAGTGCAAAAGCCAAACATGCAAACTTTAAAAAACCCCACTACACAAACACCAAACCACACACTCAAACACACATAAGGCAAAAGAAAAATGACATGCAAGCTCTACCGACCAGCCACCACAGACTAAAATTTCGTGGTGTTACCAGCCAAAAACACCAGCAGAACAGCCCCAAATACAAATTTAACTTCATTCATTTGTCCCAGTTAAGTATATAAGTTTCCACCAAGTTTCGTGGTTCATCGCATGCCAGGACAGCAAAGCCTGATAAAAGCACTCAAATGACAGAACTGTTTTGTTTGAGATGTGATGACATGCTCCTTAAGCAAATGTTATAGGCAGCAAATCCATGACCCAGTAAAATACACTCCAGACCATCAAAGCAGTTCTACAGCTTGATGAAATCCACTCGTCTCCAGCAAGAATGACCTAAAGCTCTTCAGAGGAATAAAAAAAAAAAAAAGTGTGGAGGAATTCAAAAAGAATGTTTTTTTAAGCAAACAGTGACATACCAAAGTTCAGTGTGACTTTTTCAGTGAAACCAAATAACGAAGCAAAGCTTACCTGATTAATTTTTTCCACAGAAACTCAAATCTTGAGTAGTTTTATGCAAATTAGGGAAAAGCCATGACTGAGGCTGGACTGACAAATAATTTTGATTGGCTGCTTACCCAAACCTCCTCTCAGGAATACTTATCATCCAAACAACATCTCATCATCGTAAATCAACAGGGGTCTTAATCCTGGCAGTGCTGAAGTGCATGGCAAAGATACCATTGATCTTAATAGGATTAGGATTTCTCCAGAATTTTCATGATGCTTTGCACAAGGAAGCCCTTAGACTATTCACAAGATATCCTAAGTGCTTTATATTGAAAGAAATGTTGCAATTGCAAGTCTAATTGGTGAAGCAGTGGCAAAAATAAGACTGGAAAAAAGTCATGGAGCAAATCCAGAATGTTCTTGCAGGCACCTGAGCACACAGAGGAAAGGAAGGCTTTTTGATGGGAAGTGTGGTATCAGAGTAGATTAATCTATAAACTTTCTTAACTCTCTGCTTTCTATACCATATCAGTAACAACACACATGCAGCAGACTGTACCTACTAGAGAGAAAATCTTGTTAACATTTCTGGCGAAAAAAAAGTCAGAATAGCAGGGATAAGGAAAAAACTATACATTTGACCAGTGAATGCTAGGTAGCAAAATGAAAAAGCATGTAACTGCCTTGCCTGTCATTTATTTCTTTGGGCTTACAGTAGCAAAGTCCTCAGGGAAAGAAATTACAGTAGCAGATATTATCTTATTTTACTGCTGTATTTCCTATCTTAAATTAATAGTGCGTAGGATTTTGATTATAATTGATATAATTAATCATGAGTCTGTTTTGTTATACAAGCGAGTAAAGAGCACTTTGCTGCTCCATGAAGCCTGGCTTGTTTTATGGAATTTAAATTAGGGTTTCAAGATATTAGTGAGGTGGACAAATACCACTGCTGAAATTCTCAATGCAATCACCAAACTAGTGCTCAGAGTAGAGAGCGGGTGGAAGGGCTTGGATTTTCCAGCCATTTCTGCCCAGCTGAGCCTCCTCTGGCTGGGTTCTGCCACCCTCACTGAATGGAGTACTACCATGAGAAGAGCTGCATGAAAAAATGTTGTGGTCTGCTTAGAGGTGGCAGAATTGGTTATTTATTTAGTTCAAATAGACTCAAGTACTTGAGGACCTGGGGAGCCTATGTAATGCACTGGCGTGGTGTGAGGGAGCTGTGCACAGGAGGAGTGGCACACATGGAAAACTGCACACTCTCTGAGCAGGTGTCTGATGACATTTCATGATGACCTGGAGACAATTGTGTGGCCAGAGGCTTTCTAATAAAAATATCTGCAAAGTCCCAATGAAAACAAGCCCCACACAATTTTAAAAAAACCATGTAAACCCAGACCAAAAGAAAAAATTTAAAAGATTTTCGTATATCGTGCTTAATAGTCATGAGGTTTAGAAAACATATGTTGGTCACCTATTACCCAGGCCAGTCTTCAGGCTTCTGTATTACTTTGCAAGAGTTTGGGCTGAATTCAGGTCTCAGGTATTTTAAAAGACAAAGCAGTAGGTTTTCTTGTCTTGAAACTTGCAGGAGCTGTTTAGGGAGCTCAGCTAGTCTGTTTGGGTTAAGTAGAAAGGAATTAAGTCAGGTTTATTAACTAACAATAAATAGGTTTTCTTCTTTGCTAAAAGGGATTGTGGCCGATTTTGCCTGTGTGCTTCGCATGGCAGCATCAGGCTGGGAAAACAAATCATTATCTCATCCTGGCTCATTCTTCTCACTGTGGTTTAAAGCCCAGGGACTGGGAGGAAGGATGATCGTCAGATTAAGTGCAGGTTGTCCTGCCTTCCTGAGAACAAGGAAGAAGGTTTGCAGGCAGCCTGGAGGGGTTTAGCCGTTGGCTTTGTTTCCATGGACTTGTAGTACAGGTGAGACAATTGAGATCTGAATCAATGCCTGTATAAATGGTGAAAATAACCTGGTGCAGACCAGATCTGTGTCCATTTCAGGTGGCATAATGCGATCAGCCAAAAGATACAATCTACAGTGGTATTAAACTGACTTCTGGCATTATAGGGTTTTCAATGTGGGTTGTTTTTTTTTTTGTCACCCCACGAGTGACATAACCAAAAACATTGTACACCAATCCGTGAAGCTGCTGTATTTTAAATGTATGTTAAATTCTCCACTGTACAGTAGCTGTACCACGGAGCAGACTCCTTACCTCTTTTGATGAGTTAAATCTCATGAATTTGCATTACAACACAGCCTGAAGAAGCTCCCTCCCCTTCGATTTCCTTTTCTTTTGTAGTGGATCGGTTATTCACAGGACGCTCTTTGTTTCTGGAACCACGTCTTTGTTTTGCCAAACTTTGTTCCACCCCTGTGTCTAGTAGAGACCTGTTCCAAGTTGTGTTCCACCGGCTGGGAACCAGCAAAGGCAGCAGAAATGCTCTTCTGGCAAAACAGTCTCTGCAAGCATTTTATCTGCTCCCCGCCCTACAGAGGAAAAATTTTGTTGAAAACAAGTAGACCTGTATTCATTCTCCTCGGGAAATTCCCCTTAAAAATCCACTTTTGAGGAAATGTCCCATACATCTAAGTATGTAAAGAGATTTCTCAGAGATCTTCTGTCACAATCTGTGACACTTCGATGCCACTCGTTTGTGCAACCTTGGGAATGCATTAATAAAGGAGCATGGATTGTTCTGCTTTTAATGGTTCCAAAATACCGAGTCAATCCTGTGAGGTACATTCTGATCAATTACATCTGGGATAGGAGTTTCCATTCCTTCAGGTGCTGGACTCCCTGCTAGTAGTGGAAACTGCATTCTCCTCTTCAGAACCAATAATCTTAATAACTGCAATCTACACTCTATACATTTATTTTGTGGGGTGTTGTTGATTCCTGAGACTTGCATACTCAGAGGTGACTTTGTCCTGATCCAAATACATTGATATTCCTAGGCTCTGCATTCCCCTGTGCGAATTTCAATAGGAAAGCAACAGCAGGATGACGAGGAATATTGGAAATGTTTGTTATAAAGTTGGAAGCAAGTCTCACCAAGCCTCAGATGGTTTCTTTGGGGATGAAATGGATGAAAAGGTTTCAAAGGAACTGATTAAGCATCAGGTATGATTCAGGCTCATGGAGGAATTTGTTCAGTATGAAATCTTCTGCAGAACACAAATTGTCATTGAGGGCAGAGACATGAATGGGTCTCAGATAAAAATACTACTATTAAAAAAAAAAAAAGTAAAAAAGTGAGTAGCCCCTCTGTCTTATCCTTATGCACCTGTCCTGGTGCCATGTAGATGGTTTCTACATCACCTCTGTTCTACACAAAATGAACTTGCTTTTTAATTGTCTAAGGGCTTGCTGAGGAATTGGTTTGTTAGGATTACTGCAAATAAAGGAAGATCTCAGTAGTCAGTTACTTCTTTGTCTAAAAGAGGTCATTAAATTTGATGATAGAAGCTGTCAATGTTTAAGAATATACAAGTGAATGGGACGTGAGAACAAATGCTGACAAGTGCAGTATACAGCCGTGCTCTTGACAAGACACAGGGTTGAACTGAACAAATGGCTCATAAAGCTCCTTTAGCAGGAGGGACAGTAAAATCCTTCCTCTAAGGTGATTTAGCTTTTTAGTAAGGATTTATATGGAGACAGGGGTCTACCCTGGTGGATGGGTTGCTTGCTTTTGCCAGGCACTGCAGACAGCGCTGCAATATAACTTCAGTTTATTATGGCCCTAAAACTATTAAACTGTGACTGTCCTTTTTTTTTTTTTTTCCCCACTTGAAGTGAGGTTTGTCTCTAACCAAAAGGGGACAGCAATTCTTTTCCCATGCTGTCTATTGTTTCTGATGAGCAGTCATCTCATGCCTTTTAAAAAAGCAGGAGCTCACTTTGTGCTAAATGGCTGCAAGGGAAAATGCAGAGTTAACTGTAGAGGTTGATCAGTAACTCACAACTACAGTAGTTCCACTTAAAATACAAGAAAGTTAAACCAGTTACTTCATTCTCTGTCTTATGGATTAGCTTTATCCAGATGATAAAAGGTAGTGATGTCCACTTCTCTGGGGGACAAGAGCCGTGGTGGGTGTAGGGAGAGCCCAGGTCAGGAGCCCTCCCATGAGGATTTGAATGATGCCCCAGGTAGCAGAGAGCTATGGTGGCTTGCTTCCAGGAGACAGCCACCTCAGTGGGTGGGTGTGGGAGTTGGATGTGTGGAAATCCCAGATCTCTTGGAGTCAAGTTTCCATTCAGGTGGGTGACCGTGCTGGGCTGGGACGGGGAGCTGTCTCAGCAAAAGGTCACCATCCCTCTGTCTGATGGCCTGGTCTGCTTGTGTCCAGCCCTGGTGTCACCACTTCTTGTGGTAAAGGACTGCTCCTGCCAGCTGTGTCCCTACCCATCAAGTCCCCCCCACGACAGAGGGCTCCTGAAAAAAGCCTGGCAGACCCACGGTGCTGGGTTCACTCATTTATTCCAGTTTAGATGCTTATTTTGGAGAGATGCACAGAAACTCTTATTCCAGCTTGCAAAAGTGTTTTTCAAAGTCACTCTGAGGTCACAGAGTCCTCTGAATCACTGAGGTCACTTAGACATAACTAAATGTCTTTGAGAGTCCTTTGAAAATTGTTGCCAGTATTTTCTCTGACCAGGTCATTATCTGCTTACTGAGAAACAGGAGGTTTTGTAATACACATTTTCTGTCAAACTGAATGTTTGCAACATGGGAGTCCTCATTTGGGCTGGAAGTTCATCTTTAAATTCACGAGATGGATTAGAAAAAAAAAAAGATCTAAGGACACTGACAAATCAACACTTTCAAACCCGGATTTCTGATGGTGTTTGAACCTCATGGAAAGTTTAGATCAATTCCTTATTGATCTTATTCAACTGTTTCTTCAGATGGAGAATTTGGATGAAATAATCTTTGCCTTCCCACAGCAATCTTTGTGTTAAGAAGGGGCGTGAGCTGTAAGAAACAACGTCTGTTACATGAGCTCTCACATACCTGCTGTGTTGAAAAGAAAAGAAAAACCTATAGGCAGCCATCAAAGGCAAGCACAAGTCCTAAATCAAGGCCAGGGGCTGTGGATCTGGTCCAGGGTGACAGAAATGTGGTGCTGTGCAGAGCCTAATCCAAAGCAGGAGCCTGTCAGTGCTGCTCTCCACAGACATGGTGATGCCTCAGCAGAGCTTCCCCCATTCCCTAGGAAGCCTCAGCAAAAACCTGAACATTTCAGTTTAGTCCAGGAACACCAAGAACTCACAGAGTAGAACACACATCTGTTCCATATGGACACCAACCATGACCTTTAAGCTGTCTTAGAGACTCTTTCTGGATCTGTTTTTGTCACATTTTGCTCTATGACAAATCCCAGTAAACGCATATAAGCAGATTGTTTTTATTATCCACAGATCCCACAACACTGAATATGTTTTCCACTATATCTCTCTCACTCCAAAAGAGGAAAAAAATTATAAACATTGCCATGTATCCAGGTCAGAAATCACGGATGCCTGTTATTATTCAGGTTGGCCGGTCTACCCTGGCATATTCTGATTTTAAACCCATACCTAACCTTAACTCCAGAGTGATGGTCCTGTTAAGATCTGACCTTTAAAACCTCAAGCCCTTGTGGTCCTTCTGAAGACACTCCTCTGGGACTTTGAGTCATTTCTGCCTGGCTGAACATCATACAAAATGCTTAAAATTTTATTAACCCACTGATTGTATTTAATACCTGACAAAAGAAAACAAGAAGGTAAGAGCAGCAGGCAGCAGGTATATCAGGAAAACATAGCAGGCTTGCACAGGATGGCAACTCTGCTTCTTAAGTGGATGAGATAGACAATTATTTAGTCCATTTTGAGAACATCTGGCACTCAGTCTCTTGGCCATCAGGACAAGGGAAAGTGGTGTTTATCACAGTGCCCTGTTAAGACGATTTGACTACAGCAGAAATAAACAAAACAGCCTCTGGAAAGGTTTCAGGACTTTCAAACTGGTGAGTGGTCTGGTGTTGCAGACAGCTCGGGTCGTTTATTAGGAGCCAAAGAGTCAGCACAAATGACATGCACTTTTGTGTTTGTTGGTTTCTTCCTTCTAATTCTGTTTGTTTCCTTGTGAAGGAGGGGGACTTCATACAGCCATAACAAAATAATCTGCAATCTGCCACTCTAACAGATCCAACATCTTCTTTTAAATTTTTTTTCCAATTCTTTCCTCGGCTCTGGTCCTCATAAGGAGCCTCTCCTCTGCTGCTCTGCTTTTCTTATGTGACACGAAGGAGACAATTCTGATTTCCTGTAAGTGTGCTAAGGCATTTAAATTTTTACTAACCACTGCACTACGTGCTGCCTGCTTTTCAGGAGTGCTGTGTTGGTAGATGACCTAAAATGGATGGATTACATGCTATGGATTCCAGTATGTGATCATATTAAAATCTTGCATCTTGCTCACAAATGTTGCAAGATTTGCTTATTGGATGCTTTCTGAAACCAGATGTTGAATTCCTAAGCCACGGAATGGGCCTCCCCTTGCTTCTAGCCAAATATCACTTCTTCATTTCAAATGAATAATGTCAAGTCATTTCTGAGTTCAGCATGTTACCCAATTTTCCAGACCCAGAACGTTCAAGAAATTCAAGATGGAAATCCAACACTTTGTTTTCAGGTGTGGAAGCTTTGGCTGATATAAATATCAATACTATAAAAAAGAAAAAAAAGTCAGCATTTTCATCTTATCATAGCCTATTATGAGGCTAAAAGTAGTTTTCATTCTTAGCTATTCCTATTTTTTAATGTAAAATTTGTTTGTATCTTCAGTTTTACATTTTGAGATAAAAATTTTGCTTCTGTCTGGTTCAGAAGGTCAAGCACAATATATAATTCCTTTAATTATGCCATGAGAATCTCCCTGCTCAAACTTGTTCCAGCTAGACCAGGTTGTTCAGGGCTGGTTCAGTCAAGTTTGGACATCTCTTCCAACAGATGGGTTAATAACTTTCAACTTTCAGCAGTTTTGATAGCAGAACAAAGCTGGCATGGGAGAGGTGAAAGGGAGGGGAAATCACACCTTGCCAGAACCCTGATGTGTGTTGTGGGGCCAGCAAGACAGAGTATGGAGAGCATACGGATGGGACTGCAAATCTGGGGAATTACCGGGAGCACTCCTGGGGTCCAGTCTGGCTCCTGAAGGGAAAGGATGAATTAATAAATCTGCATTCAGGTGTTGAGTTAGGATGGATGTCACAGAATAAAATGATCTCTAAGTAGATAATTAAAGGTTTCCATGCTTATTCGCACACCAGAGAGAGGCAAAATCTCCGAAATCCTGAACTGACTAGGAATTCCACCAAAATAAGTTTTTATTGGAGAGGTTAAGAAAGAACCACGTGTGATGTTTCATTCTTGTTTTGATTTTTTTTTGTGTTTCCCACTGTATGAATAATTAAATGAAAATAATTTTGAACAGAGAAAGAGAAAAGGAAGCCCTTCTTCTCTTCCCTTTATTTGTAGGTAAACAGTAACTTAATTTTAACTGAAATATAACAAAAATGTTTATTAGTGCAAAATGGATTTCTGTTAATGGTTCGTATTATTATTGATGAGTATGTGAGCAACTGTGCTTTAGCCTGTCCTCTTGAAAGAGAATGGAATATGTTTGCTAGAGTGAAATATATTACTCAGCCTTGTAAAGGGCATTCTCTGTTAAGCCTAAAGCCTCCACAGGCCAGGGAGCTTTCTTACCCCTTTGCCTATATTTATTTAAGTCCTCTGATAAGTGGACTGCATTCTCATAAATCCATCTGTAATTTTAGGCACCTAAACTGCTGCTTCTTCTTTCTCATTAAAATAAGATGATGAAGAAAAGAAATATGACTGTAAATGCATGGTGCACTAAAAATACAGCATACGTACTTTACCTACAAATGTTTCAGAACTAGTTATCCTCACTGTGAAATTCCAGTTTCTCCTTTGATAATTTGTGAGATTTTGCATGGTGGCACCCAAAGCTTCCCACAGTTTTCCTAAATTGTAGGAGGTTTTTGCATTAAACCACTCAAGATTAGAAAAGTAGGACACAATGATTTGAATGACACATTGAATTCTTGAATTGCAGCTAAGAGGACTGCTCAGTGTGGTTATCTAAGGTGTTGCCTGCTTATACATTTAAGCAATAAAACTTTGGAAGATTCCATGAGGGCTCTGCTTCAGCAAAGTCCTTGGTCTTATGTTTGACTGCAGATAAGGGAACTTACTGCTTGTAATGCATGTAATAATACAGTTTACTCTTTCCTAGAAACACATTAAAACAGCTCCTGAGTCACTTTGAAGCAAAGGCAATTCCAAAACCCAGCGGTTTGTGGCAAACACATTACATTGCTGCAGCAGAAAAACATGTATTTTTTTTTAAAAAAAAAAAAACCAAAACAATCCTAGTGGACCTCCTGGTGGTTTATCTGAACCTCTTTCTAACATTTTTTGTAGCTTTTCCCCGTCCATGAAAAATGTACATTGCATTCAGAAAAGAACTTACAAAACAAGCAAAAGTTACGAAGTCAAATTCACTTTAAGGGAAAAGAGAAACAAAACCAAAAATCCAAGCCTCGGTCAAAACATTGTTTTTCTGTATCACACACTCATTATAGAGATAGTTTTTACTTAATATCTTGGTTCTCACATCACTCATGTTAATGGCCAAGTTTCTGATAGTGGTGGCATTTATCAACTGATCATCTGTGACTCCATGAGTCACTGTCTCCAGGCTTGACATAAACCACTCAGACTCTGCGTTAGGGTCACCTGGACTTTGTCACTATTTAACAATTGAAAAGGAGCAGCATTTTCTTAAAACACAGGCCAGACCCTCCAGTGATGTAAAGGAAAACAAGAGAAGCAAAGTCAATAGAGTACTGATGTTTTCCTAAGGCTCCAAGGCAGTTGAACAAATGCTGAAGCTCTGTTTTCCCTCTGTACTTTCTTTTCCTTGCTCATTTATTCCTTTGCCCACTTGGGTTAAATCAAATGTACCCAGTTACAGACAGTACTCATAAAAATAGCTATTGGTTTATTGCATCCCAATACCAGGATGCACTGATTGTGTAACAGATGAAAAATTTGGAACTGTTCATCTTCTGCTCTGCCTCTAGTGTAATTCTAGAAATACTGACAAGATTATTTTGTTTTCTGTTTTTAAAGAAAAAGTCTTCTGAACGCAGAGAATAGTTACTTTGGTGCTATTTTGCAGAGTGTAAAAAAGTAATATAGGCGTAGCACCTAGGAAGGAAGTGTTTTATTTACCCTGCTTTTAAATAGATCATTGCATTTTGGCCATCAAATGTGATAACTGAGTAGAAGATCTGATTTCTCAGGAGGCAGAACATTCAGTTCTAGTTTTTACCCATGCCTGCATGGGTGAAGAAATTCTGTGGAAAGAGGGAGAAATGAAAAGGCACTCTCTCTTTTAAGAGGCTTTTACCTTTCAATTCCTGTGCAGCTTGAAACCTGAGCCCAGCAGACTGCTGCTAAAGCTGTAGGGCCCAGTTGCAGCATGGGGCCAAGGCCCTGAGTCAGAACCACTGAAAAACTGTGTTGAAATTAGTCCTGCTCTTGGCAGCTGTTGGAGAATGTATACTTATTAGTCCTGCTCTTGGCAGTTGGAGAATATATACTAATTTTTCCAGGTCAGCTTCAGCTTCTTCCTCTTCCAAGCCTCAGGAAGTAAAAAATGCGTATTTGATGAACTCCTTGAAAATACCAGTTCCTGTATGCCTGACCTGATAAGTAAAAGATGTTGATGAAGTTCAGAAATGAATAGTAGGGGAACTTTGAGCCAAGTGCCCATATATTTCTCTAGTACATGATGTCTTTAAGATCAGGCTAGGTCAGGACAAACAGACCACTTACTCAATGCAGAGAATTTTTCATTGTCAAGACACTGCCTGAAACTTCTGCTGGGAATTTAGTGCTGCTGCAAGTGGAGAGAGCTAGTAAGCCAAAGAACGTGCTTATCCACATATCTCTGCTCCTCTCCTTCAGCCCTGCCCCTAAAGAATGTGTCACAGGATCTATTTCTGGATCAATGGCAGAAGTCACCAAACAATCCTTTCAAATTATTCTGTGGACCAAATGAAGGCTTAGCTTGCCTCTAAAGACAACGAGGCCAAAGTAATGTTGAATACTGTAATTAATTCCATGCGTTTTGAGGCATTAGGGTAGAATGGAAGGACCACAAGTGTACTAATAAATAAAGGCCATATCCTGGTATTGATCTGTATGTGGAACTCGCTGCTGGAATCAATAGGGAGTGCTGAAAAAAAATCAATGGCAGGATATAACCCTGAGATAAGCCAGTTTGAAATCTTTCTGTCTGTCCACTACAAGAAGACGGGTTACTCTGTTATCTAAGCCCTCAAACATCCTCAAGAGGTTTGAGAAGTAGGAAAAAGCCACATGGAAGGCAACTGCCAGGGAAAGATATACATGATAAAATACTTGTGTTTCGTAAGGCTGCGTTTAGTTGTTGCTTTGCAATGTCAACTCTCTGGGTGCAACATTCAGATGCTTTCTTGTAATTAGGAATGAGAATACCTCGGGGAAGACTGAGTGGTGACTTTTCCTCTACTGGATACTAAAAAGGCTGGGTTTTGCAATTCATAAAGTTATGTTTATGGGCTCTGTTTGCTTGTGTTAGATAAATGCTGTGTGGCGTCTCCTGAAGCACCAGAGACAAACAGGGACCCTTCAGGCTCACAAATTTGATTTTTTTTTCTTTCAGAAACCAAAGTGAAGGGGTGGACATATGGATGCTTGGATACCTGTCTAATACAGCATCGAGATAGAGCTGAAGCTTACACCCAGCTCTGGTTAACTAACTTTATGGTTCTCATGATCTGAAACAAAAAACAGCTGTAAGCATGGATACTCCTCTCCCTAATTGTTTTCTATCATGTGAGTATTCCAATTTTGTTTTCAATTAATTTTATTTTTTGGGAGGGAAGTCCTCAAGCAAATGTTTCTGGGAGCGAGAACAATTTCATTTTAATACCTCAAAGTTTTTATGTGTGCTTATTCTGATTAACATTGAGGCAATTTGGTATGAGGAAGCTCCATGTCAGCTAAAAAGAATATGGAGAAAATGGTAGATTTGAACGTGAGGGAAAAAAAAAAAAAAAGAAAACACTGAGGGCATTTACCCAAGAGTTTCTCTCTTTAGAATAACTCCCTTCACTTGCTCTTGCTTGTCTTCTGTATTTTTTTTTGTTTGTTTTTCAATTGCATGCATGCATTTAATGCACGTGCAATGATTCCCTTTGCCAGACATGGTATAAACCTGCACTCAGAGCCTTGTGAACTGCTGGTTCCTAGCGCTGGAAGCTGCAGCCCAGCCAAAATCCCCTCTAGATGGCTCCGATGCTTTCATGGCATTACCAATCTTTGCCCAGATCCTTGTCTTACTATTTTTTCCCCTATCTGTAGCTTTGTTCTCACTTAGAATTGCAAGTTGGAAAGTTCCTATTTTTATCCATGAAGGAGATCTATCTCAGTAATACAAGCTTTCGCATGCTACCCCATTAGTGTCTCATCTTAATCCATGCCTTGAGGGTCCAAATCCAGAGAGGGTAGAATAATCAAGTCTCCATGCAGATCTTGAACTCTTATCAAACTGTGCCAAAAAGTGTACCAATTAAAACTGCGCTTTCATACATTGCAAGCCAGCCCCTTGCAGAGAATGTGGATGGAAAAAAAAAAAGAGATTTTATAATTTAGGTTTCAGAAAAGGAGTGATTTCCCCTCCAAAATGATCTGACTTGTGTCATTCACAATTTACTCAGAACCTGGAATGCTACCTTCAGATTGTGGAAGCTGGCAAAATTCGTAACCTAGCAAAAGGGAAAATATTCAAATAATTCTCTCGGCAAGAAACCAAATCAAACTATTCTCTTTAATTGCAGGTAAGTAACAGCACTCTTACATTTCGTACAAATAACGTCAGCATTCTCCTGCTCTGTGATTGATGGGATATTTTAAGTGGAGTGCTTTAACTCAGCACAGCTGGTCTCTTGTTGGATTCCTCTCCTAGCCTAAGAAATGTTTGGGTTTGGATGTACTGGCATCAACTTTCCCTTCTAAGGCTGAAAAATATTCCTCAAGAGAGTAGATGTTGAATGGTCAGCTCTCTGCCTGGTCTGTATCCCTGCTAATGAAAACCCTGCCATGAATTTTGTTTGGTTGGCTTTTTTGACCAGTTCATTTGGTCTTCAAGGTCTCGTTTGAGCTCTTGGATTGAACTAATGGTCTTTCATGGGTAGTGTGTCTGTAGCCTAAGTGCTTCCTTGCAGTGCTTTCAGAAGGAGTTTACCTTTTCCCTGCATCTCTGCCATTTTGTTGCTTCCCGTGGGTGTCCAGGGAAAGAAAACCACTGGGTGTTTGAGAAAGGAGGAGGACTTGAAACCATTTCTTAATCTTCATAAAAAGCAGGATGTGCAGTAAAAAAAGGGATTATTTGAGGATCTTGCCATGCCACCAGCTATAGGGTTCATTTGAAGTAAACATATATCCATCTAGTGTGTTAAATTCCTAGCATTAGACTCACACGGATTTATTCTCAGTCTCTGAGTAAAATCCACATGAGCTTTCAGAACCCTGGAGTACATAATAACAGGAAAAATCATGGCCCTGGTTAAACACCTCCCCAGAAAGGTCCTGGTAAATGTCCAGGGTGGTGATTAGGGAAGGTTAACTTATGATGTGAAAAGGAAAGTAGTACAACTTAGATTGCACTAATAAATGACAGTCATGCCAAAAAAATGATAGATTATTCTGAGGTGTTATGCTAAAAAAAAAAAAAACCAACAAAAAAAACCACCCCCAAACAAACAGTTTTTAGAAGAATATCCTGAATCTATCTGTGCCCATGTATAGGTATTTACTATTCTAGCATATCAAGTTGGATGTTTATGTGTGGGAAATAGATTACAGAAGGAATTATCTGATGTGCCCCATGCAAGACAGGACATTATACAAACTTCCACTTTTTGTGGTTGTCATAACTGAGCAATGCCATTTATATTGTAGTAATAGAAAGCATTTACTGGATGAATGAAAACAAATTTGCAAGGGGAGAATAATTTTTTCTTTGATCTTGTTGGTTTTATGTTCCATACATTTTAACCCTTAGATTGGGGAGTTAGTAAATTGAATTGTGGGGATTTTTTTGCCATAAACAAGGGAAACCCTAAACTTCTAACATTAAAAAAAGCCTTTTTCCCCTCCCCAAGGATTAGCCATTTCCTTTGTGCTGATTTTCTTATGTTAGAATTTCCAGCATGATTTCCTTTCCTTCTGTTATAGCTATATGAATTATGATTCTCATATTTTTGGCAAATATATATTTTAAACTTTATTCATTGTTATGTTGCAAGCTCTCAGTCTTGCACAGACTTTGACATACACTCTCCCTGGTATGCAATGATCTGAAACACAGATTTCAGAGGGAGAGCTCATAATGAAAAAAATTAAGCAACACTTTACCATTTGGGATTGAAATGGCCCTTCCTGCTCAGTGGTTTGAATAATTGCTCAATATTCCGGACTTCCTGTGATGGACCCAGCCTGTCTATCCAGAGCCAAGGGCTGTGCTGCTCAGATATCTGATCCGTCTCTGGGAAATCCTGGATTGTCTGTGCAGCGCTGTCTGGAAATTGTAGGGCTGCTCTCACAACTCGAGTAGAGCCCTGCAGAATTCAGCTGGGAAATTAGTCCAGCTGCTGTTTATTTGGGTGTCACTGTATTACCCTCCGCTGTGTGGATGCGCTCAAGTGGTGTCTTTTAGGGGATTTGGTGGAGAGAAGTCAGCACAGTGAAAAGCAGAGGCTCCTTGCTGATGCTTGGAGATCTTCTGTGTGTCTGTAAAAAGCTGTTTCCTCAGGTGTGGTCTTGAAGCCTGAAGCAGAGGTTTTATTACACTTTTACTGACTCTAAGGAAAAAAAATCTCTCCACATCACCCGGAAGATGAGGCCTCCTGACACCAAAATCTTTCTTCCAAACATCACAATGTGTGTTCTGTGGCATGTAAAAGAAAAAAGCTACTCAGAATATTGTTTAGGGAGATGCTTTTCCCACTTCTCTCATAATGGACAAACACTTGCCTGTACAGTGCTGTCATAAATCATACACCTATTATGAAATAATGCAAAAAAGTTAAGACCTGAGTGTTTGCATCCAGAGTAAGCTGATGCTCAGAGAGGTGTAGGACACATGCCTGGCACTGTGGTGTACAAAAGGTCCTGTCTGACTGCGTGGTATGTCCCTCACTCCTGTCCAGCAAAAAGGAGCTGACTGCAGATATCATTCCAATGGAGGTCTCCATGTTACATCAACATGGGTATGGCTGCATTCTCCCTGCCAGTCTCTTATTGCTACTCCTCCTCTATTTTTTTTTTTTTTTTTTTTTTCCTGGCACAATGGTAAGCATTTCAGTGTGTTTGCTACCATTTGAAAGGTGTTTTCAGGTGGTGCCTGACTGGGCTGTGGGAAGGCAAGACTTTCCGTGTGAAAGTTTTTCTGAGACAGCTCTCCAGTTTTCCCCTCCTGCCCAAAATACGCTGCCATTTCTCCCTTTCTTTGAGCTGTGTTGCCTTCTACAGGGAAGCAGTTGGAAACCAATTGGCTTCTATGCTCTAGGAGGCAGATGGTCTGAAATAGAAGAAAAAAAAAAAAGGAAAACACCATAAAAATTTGAAAAACTTGTGCTTTTTGGTCAGCTAAAAATGAATGTATTTACCGCTGAGATCATACAACACTTGTTTGTTTGTTATCAGCTTCATTTACAAGAGAAATGGGCAGAGTTCCTTGGCATAAAAGTGTACGTTTGAAAAGAAAAAAAAAAATAACTCTATGTAAACTTCTCAGGAAAAAGATACCTTGTCACTTTTTGCTGTATGATAAGAGAATCACTAGACAAGAGCAAAATACATAAAAAGGATGTATAAAATTGCATATGGTTACTGTAATGCCCTTGGTTTCACTTTAATTAATTTACTAAAGAAGGTGTTTATAGTGTGTAATGCTATTTTTTCCCTGGCAGCAGTCAGAGCTGCAGTCACTCTCTCTGCAGTGAACTGAATGCTACATGGTTCAGGCAGTTAAAAAAACAAAATTACCTTCTTCCCTCCTGCTCCTCCAGGCTTTCTTCTTTGCAGATGGCGGAGGACAATATGCTGGGTCTGCAATAACACTGACTCAAAATTCCTTGCTAATTGTAAGATAACTTCCTAAAGATTGCAAGCAAAAGGAAGTCAGAGAACAAAGCAATGTCAAGTATGCACATGTCACAACACAATGTGCTGATTCCAAGCCTTTGGAAACATGCTGAAAGACATGTCTGGAAAAAAAACAACCAAAAAACAAAAAACCAACCAAAAAACCCCCCAGAAAACAACAGGGAAGTGCTTCCACACAGGCTTTCAGCATGAAAACAACAGATGAATGTGCCTGTTCCCACCAGGAAAAAATACCCTGAAATAACAAAAGCTGCTGGAGAGCTAGAAATGAAATCATCAGATGGCGAGAACACTCCTTTATCTGTTCTTCCATACTCCCAGTGCATTGTAAAGCGAGGGATCAGTCTGGAGTAGTGTTTGACCGCGAGGTGCCAAGAAGACCAAGAAAAATGGAATGTATAAACAGGTCTCTCTTACAATGAAGGACTAACAGAACAAAACAGGAGGAAAGCAAACAAAGGGCCACACTTTCAGATAATGTATCTTCAGGAATGCAAACTCTGTGCATTCCTGATCACTCCTGTAGGTACTGAAGGCACAAAAGACAGACTTTTGAGGAGAACGGCATACACAGTGTTTCTTTGTGAAACAAAGCCCTCACACATTCCCTTCATAACCACAGGTAAATCTTTGCATCATTGGTGTACTCTAAAGATGTAAGTGCTTTCAATTAGGTCTGTCACTGTTGGCTTGCTCAGTCCAATTTTCTGTCAACTTAAGAGCTGAGGGTTGAGTAAATTCCAGGGGAAAATTATGGGATCCCAGTGAAAGATGACATGCACATCACAAATGAAACACTGCATGCATCTGACTAAAGATGCTACAAAATATCACCTCCACAGGCAGAGGGAAATCCTGCCTAAATTCAAATGAAGCAGCACTCGGGAATGAATAATAATGGGCCTAGGCATTTTTCTTTTAAAGCTGACAGAGGGAAATAAAAATTACCCCAAGTTTTTGCAGGCAAAAGCAAACACTGGGATGAAAACCAAGCTGCCTAACATTGCATATCAGCTCAGGAATAATGTCTCCGTCTCCAGATTCTCAAGTGACATTATAAAACTGTTCCTTTTTGTTAAGTGCTGAGCCCCAAAGAGCACTCAGGACAAGTGCACCTGAGAGGCTTGTTTTGCGTTTGATGCTTCTGGTTGTGCTCCCAGAGATACATGCCATAAACTGACCTCACAGTTTGCTCATGCTTTCTACAATGTGCAAGAAAAACCCACAGTTACCTTGACCAAGAGACCTAGGTAGATTTTTTTTTGTTGTTGTTGTTGTTAAAATCTGGTATAAAAGTTTCTGCCAGAAATAGAAAAGGTGTTTCTGTGATTACAAAGGCTAAATATGAAATAAGCTGAGAAAATATTTCTTTCCCCTTGCTTAAAACTGTAGTATCTGTCTCAAACCTATTTTTCTGCTAAATATTCCTTGTCACTATATTTTGGAGGTTCAGGTTTTTCTTGCTGATTCTAAGTGGAACTCCAACTGTATGAAGCCCCATTTAAATTTGGTGTTCAGCTGTCTGTCTTTGACTGCCATGCAATTAATTGATTTTTTCTTCCTCCTTGGGCTAGTCTGAGACTATCTGACTCTTATTCCCAAAATAGCAAGTTCATGGGAAATGTGGCTTCTTTAGAATCAACACTAGTTGTGGGGGTTTTTTTAATTATTATTATTTGTGTAAACAGAAGCCTGACCCAACCGAGCCTTCTATTTTATACTCAGAAGGAACCCTCTGCTGTAATAAACCACTGTTGTAGATACCTTTGGGGCTGTAACACAGCCAAGTGAGGGAGTGAGAAACTCTCTTATTGCTGTGCATGCCCACATAAAATTTGGGACCTGGCAGGAGCACTCAGGCAACAAGGCACATGAAGTTGTTGGGCAGTGAAGGGAAAGAGAAATACATTAAAAAGAGCTTTTTGGTTCCGATTTTGTTGTTCCTGCCAGAGGTTTTGAAATAACACAAAGGATGAGCTTGTTGTCCCAGGAACAATATTCTAGCAAATTGCTTTTCCAGGACCAAGGGAATAGTGTCTTTCATCATAATTCCTCCTTTCAGACCACTGAATAAATGAATAGAAAGCTAACTTTAGGTTAAAAAAAAAAAAAAAAAAAAAAGAAATATGAAGGTTGGTTAAATCCAAGCAGTATTATACTATCCAAAAGCACTGAAGAGATTGTAGCAGGTGGTTCCACCACCTGTGCCTGTCTACTTCCATTGCAAGTAATCTCCTTATCAAATGCAGAGAGAAGCAGGCACAAAGGAGGGTCCCACAGGAAGAGCAGTGGCTGAAAAACAGAGTGACTAACCAGGGAGATAGGAACCTGCAGTGCAGGGGATACATAACTTGGGGAAGCTGAAACAGTGAAAGCCTCTAGAGAGAGATCCTTGTCCCATATGCAGCCTGTAACTCTACAGCAGTACCGCTGGCTCCAGCCCTTCACATTTATGTCCTGGTGGTGATGGATGGGATATGAGAGATCCTGCAATTCCAAGCTAGAAGCTGCCAGGTCCTAATGGCTTGCAGAGAAAGAGGCCAATCACACAACGTTTTTATAATAGCACCTATTTTCTTTATCCTTCCTCAATTGCTGCAGGAAATGCTTTAATTTAATGGAGCAAGCGGATGCATTGCCTGGATTCCGGGTGGCACGCTAACAACGTAATGATCCCGACCCTCGGTGCTGCAGGCTGGGCTGTGGTTTGCTTCTCAGTAGGCTGCTCTTACAATGGCTTTTTATGACTGTCAGGCTTCCACTAAAAGAAAACAAAGTGCTGGCTGAAAAAGCAGTCGCAATAAAGACTGTTCCTGTCATGTATCTGAATATTCCCTTTCACTCATTCTTTTCTGTGCATGAAATTTCTTAGGTAAATATTGCTGGGAAGGAAAATGTACCTCAAAGGGGCCGGCTGTTGCCAGTGTGTATCCTCACGTTCAAGTGGGATCTTTTGAAGTGAAGGCATTCTCCAAATGGAGGACTTGTCTGTCAAGCTGCCTACGGGCACGATGCACACCAGTGCTGATGACTCTAGGTTCTCCCTAGAAGAGAAAGTTCTTGCTCTTTGGGTGGGAGCTGGTGTTTCCTTCTCAACAGGTCTGCTCTCTGTGGTGCAGCACCTCAGTGACACAGCTTCTCAGGTGGGACCACTCTTGACACCACACTGCACCTTCCACTCTGCACCCAGAAGTGCTCCCTGGGCTTCTCGTAGCTTCTACATCTGGGCCCAAAGGCTTCCAGGGCTTCCTGCTTTCACAGTGTGGGATACTTTGTGATAACCTCTAAGGGAATCCAGCCCTCACTGCTTCTCTTCCACCTGTTCCTCATGGACAGGACATTTCCCTGCCCTCTAAGGATCACTTTTGTAACAGCCCTGACACTGGATCTGCTGTTCTGGGAAGTCCAGCTGTTACTCCTGGACCTTTCTTAAATCCCTTCTCAATTTTAGCAGCGTAAGAGTATGTGGGCAAAATGAGGCCTGCCGAAACCCATCCGAAGGGTTGGGTGACGCCCCGGGTAAGGATGACAGACCCCAGCATCCACATTTTCCATAGTGATAGTTATCCATGAAAATAAACACTGCAGGAGAGCTAATCCCAAAACATCCAGCACACCTCCTGCAAGCTGTAGTGGTTGGTCCTGATGTAGCATTGCTTGATACTGGTTTTTCAGAGAAGGGAGCTTCACTTTGGATTTTACACTGCAGTCTCAAAGCGAGGCCTGGTTCTCCTTGATAGCTATTTGGCTCATTGATTTTGAGATCCTTGAGTGGAATGTTCTGAGTTAAAAGAATAACACTGCAGTTTTCTTTCATGAAACAGTAATGCTTCTTTCATTTCTTGCATGATGTTGTCAAGACAACAGTGTCCTAATTGCACCTGTATTCTTTGCCACAGTGTTTTGGAGCACACAATGTTTTGGAGCTTTTGTTATAGAAATGTTTCCAAACCTGAGCAGCCTTTCTTTTCCCTCTTTTTTTTTTTTTTTTTCCCCAAGTATATAAAAATCTGTAAGGAAATATTTATTCCTGGCTAGACATTTAAGATCCAGATTCATGAGACTTTTTGTTGTTGTTGTTGTTGTTAATATGACTCTCAGAATACACAGGTTTTGTGCTAACTTTTAATCCAAAAATGTCATGTGTACAGAAGAAGATCTAAGGTTCTAGAAGTTAAAAAGTCAGGGAGTGAAAAGTGATGACTCTCTGCCACTATGATGACTCAGAAATATATGACATTTTCTGTTATTTTGTAGGGTGATGACTTTATACCATCATTTACTTAAAGACTGCAGCAAATTTTATAGTAACTTCATTAATCAATTTGGCACTTTTACAGTCTCAACTTGCATAGCACTTAACATGTTTTTTTAATATTTGATTTCCTTGACTAAATCCATAAAGCAAAGAAAGGAGAGATTAAAATAACAAGAACTACACTGACTCAAATTCAGCTCAAAGTTTATGCTGGATTCTGCAGTATGCTTTAGAGGGGAAGCAAAAAGTTTGCTCTCCCCTCTTGTGAAAGGGTTGTGTCAGAACAGGACAGGCCCTAAGGGACTTGGCATTAAAAAGTGGTGGTAGTGTGATAGCAATTCCTTCAGACTTTCTCCTCCCCAGGGGTGTGCAGTCCTGTTGGTCAGAAGGCTTTTGGTAGGAAAGTTCCTGTCCATATGAGTCTTCCTGAGGAATTCTGAGCTGACTTTCAAAACTGGTCAGGAAGGAACAATTTATCTTGCTCTCATTTTAGAGGACTCTGATAACAAAAGCAAAGCATGTGGTGAGATTCAGATCTGGGCAGCAATAATCTTTATTTCAGTGAGCTCATTTTGATATTGATCACAACACTGACCAGTGAACAAGGGAAGATGAACCAATTTTATATAAGGTCTCTGCTGACTCCACTCAGAGGCCACAGCTTTTCTTCCTGTTCCAGGATGACTGCTGATATTCTTCTTTCTTCAACTCCAGTAAAGAGAAAACTGCTGTGTGGCAATAAAGTCTCAGTAATTTGGCGAGAATTAATTTGCACCTATGTATAAAAGCCATGCAAAGGTATCCCCTGGCAAATTCTGTGCTAAGGTTGCAAGGCCCAGAATTTAAATGTTAGGAAATGTTTTAGTCACAGCTGCCAACAGAACCGTAATTCCCATGCTTTTTGCATTACGATATAGTCTATAATTGCATAATCACACACTATTTTTTCCACAGGACCTCTGTCTCACTCGGGGCACAGGACCTACAAGAGGGCCAAGTAGAGGTTATGCAGGCACACACAAATCTGCCACTTCCTAATTTAGCTGTTCTTGACTTTGCAACCTACATAATTTTGCTTTCAAAGAGATACATATTATTTTCTTAAACCATGATAGAGGCCCTTTTCATAAATGGTTTCTTTTGGTGGGAAACTGTTGGATGTCAGCTTCCTAAAGGAGACATAGTTAAGAAACGGATAATTCAGTAAACACAGCCTCTGTGCATTTTTAAACATGCATAGACTAACACTTCATTTGCTCTCAGCTTGGAGTGTCTCATGGTGTTTCAAGTGCTAAAAGATTTACTATGGTTTATGACTTAAATATTTCTAACTCAATTTGTCGTTTAGCACCAAACCCCCCATCCTGCAGCACACTCAAAGGCTAAAGGGCACTGCAGCATTCTCCCGCTTAACTGCCCATGGATTGGAGCCGCTCTCATGACCTTTCTACTGCTCTTGGGATCTTTTATGAAATTAATAATTAAAATTCAGGGCCTCAGGTCTGTCTGTGATGTAATACTTGAGGTTTTCAGGGCAAAACCAGATTCCATCAGTCACAATAAGTTTTATACGTTAAACAGTTTTGCTTGAAAAGAATTATACTGTCCCTCAGTATAATTTTGATTTCTCAATCCACCTTGCTACCAGTTTGCTCTTCTGCAGAGCATTGAGCGCATTTCCATTAAATTTCACTTAAATTTCCTTTCAAAGTAGGTCTTAGTCTTTGTGGCTGGATGTTCCTTTTTAAAACATGCGAGTTCTGTGGCCTGGGGTGGCAACACATGGCTTTATTTGCTAAGAATAAGCTATTTAGCTGTGTAGCTTTGCTTATGGTTCCATCATTAAAATGCTGGGACAGTACTGTTAAAAAATGGACTGAAGCTACAGGTAGAATGAGCAGGAAACAGAAACACAGATCAGAGGAATGAAGTGTGATGAGCAGGCTGTCACGTCCACTTCTCTGAACCTTGTAAATGGAAAATACCCAATCTTGACTTGCATTGACTTTTTAGAATGACTTAACAGTTATCAGAAAGAGCCCTTCAGTCCAAGAAGACTGTGTTTAATATGTGGCCACGCCAGTGGGTTCGTAATCTGTAAAAATAATTTGCTACAGCCTACTGGAGCAATAATTATTGAGTGGCAAATGCATTTTAAGGCCTTTTAGTGGCAGCTCCACAATTGATCCTATAGAGGCTGTTTTGAATCCAGGTTTTCATGCCTTCAGCAAATGCAGGTTTCAAGTGAGAATTCAGCTGTGGAACACTGAAAGCCTCCAATGCAGATATGTGCCTGGGCTGTGTAATGGATGAACAATCTGAGGCAACACTGAAAGGATCCATTTTTCCCTTTCCAGTTTCTCCCCATCTGGGTTTACTAGATTACCCAACAAATATGAGTTAACATTCTAGCTTGCAGAGAGTTCTCCTCATGTTTGGTGGAACTGTGGATTTCATAACAGTGTTATGAGTTTTGAGTTGCTTTTTGGAAATGTGTTTTTAAACAGAGGATGTGTTTTATCTTTTCTAGAACACATTTTCTTGATTTAACTGGCGTGGCTTCACATTTTTTTGAATAATTTAAGCAGTCTGGGTCCAGGGCCCAAACTGTGTTGACCTTAAATATAATCCTGGTGGAGTGAATGTTGAAATAGCAAAGGGAAGTTTAGTTTTGTGTTGAAGACCAGGGTCAGTGAGAAGTATTTCAGCTGTTACACTGTCCTGATTTAGAAGGCAAATTAAAGGCTTCTGTGCATCTCATTGATGTGTTGAGACTGAATGAGTGCAGATGCATCATGATCTGGAGTCTGCTAAACTTGTGCTTGGAGGACTGTGAATATATAAGGAAGAGTCTGTTCCTGGGAGAAGTCAAACACAGCTTCTGGAAAGATCCCAGCAAATCACAAAAAAAAAAAAAAAAAAAAAAAAAAAAAAAAAAAAAAAAAAAGTTGTGCAACATTTATTCGTAGGACAAACCAGATGATTTACCAGTTTATTTGGAGTGTGGGAGCACCACGGCCATAAGTAGTTTTCACCAGTGTCAGGTCAGGAATTGAGCCCAGGAGCTGCCCTAAAGGCTCAGAAAAAAGTGTTATGTGCATAAAATTAATATTATTTGTGGAAGATGCCTTTTTTATTGTGTAGAATATTTGAATTTTCTGTTGGGCTGCTCCTTGTGCAGGGGACATAACAGGGAAGCATTGGACCAAGACCATGGAAGAGGAACTACAGTAACTGACAATATCTAAGATCTTATGCTCCTGCAGGACTGGAAATCCTTTCAGGAAAGCTGGGTTCCTGGGGAAAGTACAATCTCAAATCTGTTACTACTGGTCAGAGGCTAAGAAATAAAATTTCCAGTCCACAGAGCAAAATAGTAGAACACACAATAGGTCTGTGCTTCAGGCAGCCATACCCAGCCTAGGTGGTATTTGGTATTTCCACATTGTCCAGACATTAACCAGACACAAAGCACAGATCTGTGCCTGGGATAGTCAGTCTACCTCAGCTTAAGGACTTGGTGTGAAAAAACCTGTAGCACAGCTGTTTTTTTAATTGGGTGGAGTAGGAAGGGAAGGCAGTGTGTTCCTCAACTGTAATTTAATATTTGAAATTATTTCTAGTATTTGAAAAGTTATTGAATAATATTTTGGTAGTATTAGTCATCCATTTACACCAATTATTGATAAAGACTCAGCACAAATAACATTTCATTTTTCAAGCTGCTCTCTTGCTTGAAATAAAAATTGGATGTAGAGAAAATGTGGAGATTTTTGAAAGAGATCTAAAAAAACAGAGTCCTGCTGACAAAAAAAAAAGAAAAAAAAAAGGAATTTGTTCAGTTCCTTTAGAAGCACAGCCTCTGCCTTCAGAGCATTCTCAACATTCTATATTTTTTCCAATCACAAGCAAAACAAGGGGAAAGGCTTTCCCAAGGGAAATCTGCTTAAGCCTGCTGCAATGTCTGTGAGGAGTATGGGCGCTGGTGGAGAGTGATACAGGGAGGAACTGTGCTGTCAACAACAGGAAGCTGGTGAAAAATGAGCGATGCCCCTGGGGAGGTGAATGCAGAGCAGATGTCTCTAATTGTGAGTCACACTGTGACAACTGACAAGAGAAATTCTGCACTCTTGACACTTTAAAGATACCAAAAATACCAGAGAGCACATTCCATGGCTTCTTGAAGACTTCCATATCGAGGTAGCTGGGGGGAGAGAGCTCCATCTCCTCCTGTTTCCATCACTAAACAGCCCATAAAATTTGCTGCTGATAAGCTTCCAAGCAGCCAAGCATTCTAATACTCAGATAAGTCACTAATGTTAATAAAACCACTGAAGAAATGAGAAGGAAGAGGTGCAAAGGGGATTCATGTGCAGGGCAGCACCAGTTGCTGTAGATAGTGATCCTTTCAATTAAGGGTGGTTCTGGATAAGAAAGGGGAAAGTAACATCCTTGTTTATAAGCACTGTTAGATTTTGAAATCTCTCTTTTTCTTCCTTTTTTTTTTTTTTTTTCATCTGGAATGACTGCAGGCATTTTCTTGATGTATTCCAATTATTGTCCGGATACAGGGTTGCAGATTTATATTCTGCTTCTTTAGTGGAGTTACAAAAAGTCAAGACCAGCAACCATTCATAGCTGGTTGCCAATTTTTTGTTTTGGGATGGATGCCTGGCCTGGGTGGGTCAGCAGATGTCAACAGTGCTACTCCAGAAATGTGTTTTAGTTGCTTTATTTGCTCTCTTGATGCAACTGCTCTATTAACAGTAGATTAATACCATTCTCGGGCAGTCTGTCCCTGAGTTTTGTGTGCACCAAAAAAGCCTAAATCAACTCCTTGACTTGGAACGCTCTGACCATTGATACCTGGCTGAGGCATTATTTCTATTTGTTCTTTGGTCCCATGCAAAAAAAAAAATTCTCCTGGGTATTGGGGGAGTTGTGTGTGTGTGAATTTCATAGCATTGGAAATATTTTTGGGTGTATCTTGTTCTGACTGCATTCAGATATCTGGTATTTCGGCAATCTCCACTGTTTTTCATGTTGTTGATATTTGTGGAAGCTCCTAATAATGGAAAAGTGCATCTGGTCACTTGGGAAGGCACAACACTGCATAACTGTTCCTCCTACATGTGCTCCAGGATGCACTTTTTAAATTGGTCTTGGATAAGTGGTCCTGCAGGGAGGTGGTGGGTTTGCTCAGGGAGGTCACAGAGGTCAGAGCCTCTCAGCTCACTTCAGTGTTTCTGGGTTGGAATTATCCTTACCACTTTCTTTTATTATTATTTTGTTTTATGTTACGTCAGTTAAGCCTCTGTGTATCTTGCAGTAGCTATGGTCGTTGTGTTGTGTCACATTGCATCATCTGGAAATCTCATTGGTCTTCCCCTCTGTGCTGCTGTGTTACACTCCTGGAGTTACACCAGTGGGCCCTCCTTTGGTCCAGTTCTTGTGTGTCACTGATGCAGTTTGAGATGAGAATAATTTAAATTATTGGGCATTTTGGAACAAGACTTTCCCTTTGTAACTGCTGACTGATACTTGATCAATTTGCTAGCAGATGTTTAATTAGAGGTCAGCTCCTACTGCCATTTTAAAGATGTTGTTACTCCTTGTAAAGCCCAGGATTTACACTGATTGGAATTATTCTACTGAAATATTTGTGTTTTCAAACTTGGGAATTTGTAACACCAATGTACGCCAGGTTACATTTTCTAAGAAAATGCAGCTTTTTCTATATCCAGCTCACAAATATCTATGAAGATACGCACATATGAGCCTTCCAAGACAGGCAAATCTCTGCCATCCTTCTGTGGTGTCACCGCTGCCAGGCAAGTCATCTGCAAAGCAAAGCCAAGGAGCAGGACTCAGGAAACACCCCCTGCTGTCATGTTTGGTGAGAATTTCAAAGTTTGTCTCTTGCGGTGTTATTTTTTCCTGCTGATAGTAGGAAGAAGAGCAAGTGCTGTGTGATATTGTGTTCTCAAATCTTTGGCAGGGATTTTAAGACCACAACTCTTCTCTGCTTTCCCTGGGAGCAGTTGTAGAATGCGGTGGAATTTCTTTCTTCTTTGTATCGGTGTTGGCTAAAGCAGGACAGAGGAGCTTGAAAAGGCTCGCCCTCCTCAAGGAACACTATCTGATTCGTAAGCATTCCTAGAGGTTAAGGCTGGTGACTATCAAGAAAGCAAATACTTCACGCAAGGGTAAGTCCTCTAATTGTGTTTGTGTTGAATAACTGCCAGATCCCCATGTCAGGATGTCTGCAGTCACGGCTCTGATCTCACCATTCCTTCCTCCGCTGTTGCACAATTGTGTTGCATGTTTGTGGTAGGGGAGAAAGTTGGAGAGCTGGGCTATGAAACCATCTCAGGGAAGGAAGCCATGTTTTATTTTAGTTGCTTGGTTTGGATAAAAGCCTGTAAGAGATGGAATAACATAAAGAAACCCCATAATGCGGCCCATTCATGGAAAACAAACCTGGTTTTCTCTACAGATATGTGAAATATGAGGTTTGATAGCCAGGTTGGAGAAGGAAATGTCAATAAAAATGTGTTTGCCAGTGTAGTGGAAATCCTCAGGTACATATGTGTGAAGTTATTACTTGTTCTACCTGGACACTCACTCTCACTCTTGACTGCAAGGTCTGTTGGGGTCAGGCATGTAAATCCAATAAGTGAATTTTTATAAAATTGGTCATGAAGTTTCCATGAAACTGCTCCTGTGATGGATCACTTCAAGGATCTGTTGTGGCAGGGAAGTGAGATAAAACAGTGAGAAATAACAGGTTACGAGAGAGGAAAGAAACCCAAAGATACTGCAATGACCTAAGCAGTGGAGAGAGAAGGGAAGAACATCATGATTCATTCCAGCCACAGCAGAAGAGTTTTGGGGACTCTCAGAACAAGCAAAGATTGAAAGCCACTCAGGTCACACAAATACTCAATCCTGAAAGAAGACAGCAGTTGCCTTAGCCACTGAAATGTTGATTAAAAGAAATATCCTGATCAGTCTCAATACCATAAATCTTTCCTAGATGATAAAGCTGTGCATTACTCCTGTTTGGTTAGAACAAAGCAAATGTCACAGAGGTCTAATTTTAATACAGAAAAATAGTAAGAGGTTGAGTTAATTCATGACCATCATGTCATCTCACATAATAAAATCTGGTGAACTGGTAGCAGTGCTCCAGGAGGATGTCAGCTCCACTTCCTAAACCAGGAAAGGGAGAATTATCCAGAGCAATAAAGAGCTTGTACAAATAATACGAGGGAAATCAGAAGTTAATCTGAATACCGACTCACTCAATCTAATCAGTATGAATAGCTGCCTGCCAACAGCTCCGTTACCTGAAACAAGGGTCAACTGATAAACATCAGCCAGTCCTCTCATTAAAAAACACAGCCAACAACCCCCCCTTCATCTCTGAATCTCAAATTCCATCGTTCCCGATAAGCACTAACCAGTTCCTCATCTCTCATTTGCAGTTCATATCCTGAGCTGCACAGATTTGCTGTTGGAGATAAGGGTACGAGAAAGCAAAGCCATATTAATACACGTGTTGCAACCTGCGGGCCTCTCCGGGGCTGCCGTGCCTGGCACTGGAAAGAGGGGTGGTCAGTGAGTCTGCACTGGGATTTGGGATCTGGCCACACTCCAGTTGTTTGGCAACCTTAGCCCAGATGAACGCAGTCAAGGAAAGCAGTGTGAGCCACCTGGGTGGGGAAACAGATGACTGACAAAAGAGGGAGCAAGCAAGGAAGAATGGGAGCCAGAAGGAACCTGCTGTTTGTCTGGCAGCTGAAAGGACAGGGAGCTGTAATCCCAAATTTATGAAAGATGTCACCCAGCTTCCATCACAACATGTAAACTACTTCTGGATTCTCGTCCCGTGCTCACCACTGTTAGATATTTGTCAAAGCTAAAGGCAAACCAACATTTTCTGCCTTTGCCTTTCAGCATGGGTGAGGTTTCAGTGTCCTAAAAAACAGGTAATACCAATCAATGTTGGCATTCAGATGGCAGCCAGTAAAAGGTTGTTCCTGAATCAGTGTTCTGGGATTTGTGTCAAACATTCCTCTTCAGCCATTTATCCAATGTTTTTCTAAATTTTTGAAAAGGTACAGAACTTGTCTTTTTTTGCTTTTCTTGGTAGCTGAGAGAAATAAGGGTTGAGTCAGCTGCACCACAATGCAGAATTCTTCTTTGCAACAGGTTAGAGGCTTCCCGGAGAAAATCGCTCTCTTCCGTTCTGCAGACTTTGGTTCTTCATGTGTTTTAGATTTGCAGATAAACTAGTCAAAACTAATCAAAAGCAAAACAGAACACAACCAATATAAAATCCCCCAACAGACTTTTCAAAGGTCACTGACTCAACTATATTTAGTTGTTGTTTTTTTTTAATTTCAGACTGTGGGAAATAAGCAGGGGTTATTTCTGCCAGCAAACCAAGGTTTTTCTTAGCCTGTTTTTTTTTTTACTTCAGATTTAGCCAGTCAAATATTATGACCTGTAATAGCCTGAGAACAATATGTCTTGTTTACACTCAAATTGTTATTCACTGTCACTTGTTAAGGGAAAAATAAAGCCTGTTTCAGTGAGCCACAGGTAAATTAAACTTAAGTCAGTTCTATGATTAAAGTCTTGGAGAGAAGCTGCCTGTAGAAGTTTATATATATGCTTATATTAATGGAAAGTCTACCCTCAAATCAGAAATAAGTCATAATTATTTCAGTGCTATGCTTTCCCTTTGAAAAATTTAACTTTTGTCAAAGTGAGTAATACAGAGAAACCTATAAAATGGATTAATTTAGATCATTATTTGTGGAAAATAGATGTACTATTTCACCTTATGTTTCTCTGTGAAGTTATAACTCTGTGAGTTATCACCCGTTTGTCTTTCCAAGCACATGCTCTCCCTTCCACTATTTACTTCTAATTTCAAAGGGGGGAAATAATAGGATGAGGGGTTTTGGATTATTATTTAATTGAAATGCCTAGAGAGTAATGAAATAAAATATCCTATGCATCCTATAAAAGCAAGACTCTTGCTATTGAAAGGGAAATAATTCCCCCCTTCCCCCGGGGTGCATTCCACCCCAAAAAAGCAGAGAAAGAAAACAGGTGCAGTTAATGGGCCAGACTGAAGTATCATGGGAGATTTTCAAAGCCACAGATGAATTTAGCTGCACCACTTCTGAGGAAAATAAATGAGTGTTATTTACTTGGGTTTTCTGCAGTTTGAAATTATCCTCTCCAGTATAGGCTTTGGGGGAAAGTCACTCGAAATAATTGTAGACATTTGGAATTGACATTTCAGCACCACCTCACATGACAGGGACGAATGCCACTCATTCATACACGGATTTTCCAGAGAAAACCAGAACACCAGAGAATATTGCCAAGCACTGCCAGTGAAAAGCAGGAATAACCTTGCCTTATGATTCCACTCTCTGTTGCTTGTTCAAAATTGTTTCTGAGTGGGGACCAAGGTCTGGGCATTAGTCTCAGGTAGGCAACTTTATGTCTTCTTTTCCTTTTGTTTTAGCAGAACCTTTCCTCCTACCTACACCCCCTGTTGCATGTGTTTATCTAAAATTGTCCTGGAAAATTATGATTTTATGAAAATGTAACGTGTCTTGATTCTATGAAATTAATAAATTATTAATTAAGAAGTCTTTCAATCCCACATACCCCCTACTCCAAATGTATGCATGCACTGGGACACATATGTTGAATCTATTAAAAAACAACTTTCAGGAACTTTGGAAGGATATAAAACTTAGACAAAACAGTACATTTAATACACCCTCTGCTGTATTCATGGGTAATTTGCTCATCTCTGGGCCTACATCACATGTTGTGTTGATCCAAACACACACCCAACTAATTTAAATGGATTTTATCTGTGATCTTATTTTAAAATCTTAGTTCTTTGTGAGGTCTACCATTTTGTAAAGTCACTGTGGAAACACAGTGAAAACTGTTTATTGAAGGGCTAATGGCTTATCCTAATTTCCATAAGGGAGCCTTTTTACTTCATGCATTCTAACTTTAGTTGATCATCACCTTGTTTTATATTCAGTATTTAAAAATTGTTTTGGCAAAGTAACTGAGTAGTCAAAAATGCAAATTACTTTTCTTGTACTGCTTTCTTCTTATTTTTATTTTTCATGAAATACCTTTCATGTTTTCTTCCTTACATTGACCCACTGCAGGTAAATTCAAAGCAAGAATCATGTTATTTCTTTAGTTCCAGTGACTAACTTCAGTTAGGAACAAACTCTGTTGTGTTAGTTGTTCCTTCCAAGATAATATCATACACTGCATTCCAACATAACAGTAGCTTTTAATTCAAAATCATAGAAAAAAAAGAATGATTGAAAATAACCCTTAGGTAATGGAGCGAGCTACTGTAGAATCATCCTCAGGTCTGGATTCATCTGTCTGTTTTTCTACAGATTGGGGGATTTTTTTTTTCTTTTTTTTTTTTTTTTCTTTTTAACAGTTTTTAATGCTTGAACAAATCCCTTTTTCTTCCCGTCGGTAATGTGGTTAACTGTCTGGAATGTGAGCCACTGGAAATTCTTCCCCACAGAAGAATCTCCATTAAGCTTTCAGAGTTACTTCATCCCCACAGCTGCATGGATAGAAGGCTTTCTAGTGCCTAAATACTTACTGTATATGTCATCTTTTTTTTTTTTTTTTTTTTTTTTTTTTTTTTTTCCAGCCAGATCTTTGGGAGCAGGTGCTAGCCTTTTGCTTCCTTTCTGCTTCCTCTGTGGGGAACAGGCTGGAAAGAGCCAACTAATTAGAAAATTCTACAGGGAAATTAATTCTGCAAACAGCTGAGGAATGGCATTTCAGTATAATGCTCACTTTGTCTGTCAGCAGAGCACTGGTTGGCTTCACAAGTGGCAGCTCTCCCAGATGTTAAACATGAACTGCATCATATGTTGCCCGTTCACTAAAAGTCGTGGTGCTCTGGAAGAGTAAATACATTAAAACCAATCTCTGGGACGTGCTGTGTTGTGTCACAAGGCAGCAGCGTGGTTTTTTTACATATTCTTGAAGTGTAGCAATGAACCAGATCGTTTTTAGTGAGCTTAGTTCCGAATGTTGCCTTTGCTTTCATGTAGGGCTGGGGGCAAGGAGAAGGAGGGTGAGAGGAGCTGCAGTAAACCACTCTGTGTGAAGGCCTGGGTTGTCAAAGCGTGCTGTACGCTTCAAAAAATATGTGCAGCTCTGTGACATGTCTGAGCAAACCCCTCACTTACCCAGCTGGCTGCTCATGTGCACGTGAGGAGAGTTGGATCAGCATCCGCAGGCTTCCCTCTTTGGAGGTCCTGGCAACAGAAAAATGCAGGCACAGGGCACCTTGGAAGGAGCCTGTTCTGAGATGTTCATGGAAGCAGCACTTAGTGAAGATGGTGACAGACTACTGATGTTTCAGAGATCTCACCAGTACCTGGTTTGGTCACCTGAGTGTTTCTTACTTGTGGACTAAAGCCCAGCCACTTTCATTGTCTTGTGTGATGTGTCTGGTGCTCAGCTCGTTTCTTGTGACAGACTTCTGTGACCCTCAAGCCCAGTGCTCCTCCCAGCCACATTCCTCATCTGTTCCTTCCACAGGCCCCAAATTTCCCTCCAGCTAACCCTCAGGAGCAGAATTCTCGTGCACATTGCTCCCGGATTGATGTGGCACCCCTTACTTCTGAACTGCCCAGAGGTGGCCCTGGGCTCTGTTTTAGCATTCCGCTATGCACTAGTGGCCCTCACACTTCAGATGTCTGGGAATTTGCCCTGGATTTAACATTGGAAGAGTGACTTATGAGTTCCCATTGAGTAATACAGAACTGCTTTCTTATCTTTTTGGTCTCAAGATGATGGTGAATCGTGGAGTGCTCTGAACATCTCTTTGTGGTGGTTCATTTTTCAGGTGTCTTACTATGCTTCAGTGGCTCTTGTATTCTTGAGCTCTTCTATTCTCTATCTCTGCCACAAATATCTAAATGCTTTTCCTTCCTCCATCTCCTAAGAACTAATTTGTCTTATCTAGGAATATAAAAAATAGGACATTCATGCAATTCCCATGGAGATATGCTTTTTCTGTAGCTGAAGACTTTCCAAAGCATTTTTTTTTTTTGTCTTATATTTAATTGATTGTGGCAGGACTCAGGTTTTTTTTCTTTCTTTTTTTAAAATTTCCATTGTCCTGTACTTGATAAAGGCAACATAATATCATTCTATATTCTGTTTCAATCAAAAATCTCATCACTCCTTATTTTCTTATCAGTCTGTTCTCTCCAGTATAATTACATTGCTTAATATGTTGCACAATGTTGGGTTCCAGGCCTGTTTTTAATGGTAAAATATCCGTATCCTATTACCAGTTTGGCGTTAACATGTAGATGTTGTTTGAGAATTATTTGGTTATAAACCTTATTTAAATGGAACCTTGAAATTTTGGCGATGCTCATGTTGATGTATGATCATCTTCCAGCACGAAGCACTTAACTAAAGGTCTTTGACTTTGAAAGAGTCATTTTCACAGAAGAAGATCATGCTTGCAGAAGAAAATAATGGCATTTCATCTTTGTCTTTAAGAAAAATCAAGCCAGTTCCTATATTTTCTAAATTTACTTCACCTGTTAGCAATTACAGTTTTCCTAATGAGATGTAATTGCTTAAGAAATCATTGAAATTAACATCCCAGTTAAATATTAACATCCTTCGCTTATCTAATTCATAATTTGAATGCATTCTTTGCATGTTTTAATTGCTTTAAATAGATGCATACATTATCACATTGGAAGGACTAAAAAAGCATCTGTCTCCAAAAGAGAGGTGCATGGACTTTTGGATGTAAGCAAATGGAATCTAAAGTCTCTTTGCTCTAGAGGGGTCCTAATGTCACACGTACAAGATTTATTCTGCAGTCACATTTTCTGAATTAATTGACTTTTTAATTTTGAGGTCCTAAATGCATCACTGCCTGGCAGTTTTCCAAAGTGCACTGTGATATAATGATGCCTGCATTATGGAAGTTTGTCAGGTCATCCGTGCTTAACACGGAGACCTGTCTGCACTTAAAACAAGAACCAAATGAAATTATTAAATATTATTATCACATATTCTTCCCAGAATTACATTTTTTATTAGGGTGTGCTTAATAATTGCAGGAACATTGGCAGCTGAAATTTCTAAAGTGATTGCCAAATAGGAAATAAAACGGAAAGTGGAAAATAAAACGTGATGTTTATTGCAGGTCAAGATAGATTGCCTTTATATCCTACCCAGATAAAAGTTCTGGGTGATTTAATTTTCTGTTTATTGTCATCCAGATGTTCAAAATACTGACCCAGCTGATGTGGAAATTTCATTTTTTCCAACTTATGATAATGAATTGAATCATAAAAAGAAGTCATAAAACATGTCCATATTGTATCCATGGACATTCGCTAGGATGATTTGCACTAAATGGGTTTTTACATGGAATGGATTACTTTTCCAAAGTTCAGCGAGAGTCAAGACTACATCCGTACGTGTTTAGGAGCCAAAAACTGTAAGTAAAGGAGAAAACACATCTGTGTGTGGAAGTTCTTGAATAATTGCACTGTTTGTTTAATGATATAGCTGATGTTATGAGTGCTTCTGGAGAGTACAGCAGAGCTGGAGCAGCATGGATAAGGATGTTTTCCTTCAGGGTAATGTGAAATGCTTTGTGTTGTCCTTGTGTGTTCAAGAGGACTGCATCCATTTTAGCTTCAATAGATCTCCCCTTTTAAAAATTGAAATTCTCTTTCAAAAGAGTGATGCTGGTTTAAGAAATTAAAGACTTTTATTTATTTACTTATTTACACTTCAAAGCAAAGTAGTTTGCTCACCCATTTTGGGAACAAAGCTACTCACTGAAGCTGATAGTTTGCAGAGGGTTTTAGTAAGTCCAAGAGTTCCTTTTTCAGTCAATTTTGTATTCATCAAGAAATTTCATTCATCTCTAGCTATAATGTTTTGGGTTGCAAGTTTTGGGGTTCTTTTAATATGTTTACCACCCATATTGCAAGAGTTAATAAATAAACCCAAATTGATTTATGACTTGTTTTGCTTGGGCAAGTTTATGAATAGAAATGTTGTACAGGATTTAATTAAATTCTTTCTTTCATCCAAGGATGCCACTATCCAAAACAAATCGAGAATTTTGTTCAGAAATTGTGCTCACACTTTGTAGTATTATGGGTGCACTTGAGAGAAACTGACATCTGGGGTAGATATTCATAAGAACAGTTTCCAAAGTTCGGAATGGAAACTTTTCAACTTTCATGCTGTCCTTAAGTTTTTATATATGCCTGGCTTAATACTGCATGTCAGTAATTACATAAATTCTGTATTTTGCATAACAGATGCACCTCAGCAAATTGTAAACCTTTTCTTGATAAATTTTGGCAGCAGCTGCACGTAACACCCCTTGTTGAATTTCTAGATTGTTCACTGAGGTCAACATTCATCAAGCATTTTGTCTACTACACTCTAAAGACTTTCCTCTATCTGCTCTGGAAATGCAAGTGTTATTCTTTTCTCTGAAATCCCACCAATTTGCTATTTGTAGGCATGACATGGAGAGGAAGGAGGGATAAGGAGACAGTGGGAGTGAGTCAATATTTTACTTCAGTGACACTGGTGTTACTCCAGTCAGTCAGTTTTACCCCTGACTTGCTGACTGCAGTGCTATCCATGGCAGACTCTCAGAAATGAAAGGCTACTCTTTTTTTTTTTTTTTTTTTTTTTTTTTTTTTTTTTTTTTTTTT
>VZUI01029862.1:0-19035 GCA_013401135.1 Cettia cetti | reverse complement strand
CCTTCCCTTCCCTTCCCTTCCCTTCCCTTCCCTTCCCTTCCCTTCCCCTCAACACCACAGGATTGTCAACATTGCATGGCTTTATTCCACTTGGGAATTAGCAGCAGAGAAATCTGCTGTCCATTTAAAGGGATTTACCTTCTTTTTACAGTAACTACTTTGTACTTTTTCTTATGAAAGCAGGTTAAGAGACACATCTTGTGTGGGGTGGGCACCTCACACCTGAGAGAGTTGGAGCTGTTCTGTCTAGAGAAGAGAAAGGAGAGTTTACAGCACCTTCCAGTACCTAAAGGGGACTTATGAAAAGGAGGGAGATTAACTTTTTGTATGGGCCAACAGTGACAGGACAAGGGGCGATGGTTTTAAACATAATGAGTGCAGGTGTGAGGAAGGAATTCTGAGCTCAGCAGGCGGTGCCACACTAGAACGGGTTGGTCAGAGAACTTGTGGATGTGCCATCCCTGGATATATTCAAGGCCAGACTGGATGGGATTCTTAACAATCTGGTCTAGTGGAAGGTGTCCCTGTGCATAACAGGGAGGTTGGAATTGGATGATCTTTAAGGCCCCTTCCAACCCAAACCATTCTATGATTTTATGATTCTGTTATTCTATGATAAAATGGCAATGATCTCATTTTCATTTCCATGTGGTTTTCATCTAGAAAGACATTTGCTTGGTTTTTCTTTATATAATGTTAATTAACCATAACAACTATGAATTTGCTTTACCTAATTTCTCTTGTAAAGGTTTTTCCAGAATTCATAAATTGCAATATTTCACAATGGCACAGGAGGCAGCTTGAAAAACCAGCTGGCAGTAAAACTGAGCAAATATAAACACAAAGGGAAAGGCTTTGCAACAGGGACAAAACACCTCCTTGGATCCACTGAAACTCCAAAAATGCAAAAAACCATAAGACAGACTCCTGAGATCAAACCCACCCTTATTCCAGCTTACTTAATGGTCTTCTTTTTGCCTAGATATGAAAGGTGATAAATACTCTCAATTACATTTTAAGATCTCCCTTTCAATCTTTATTACCTTTTATTGAGAAAACTGAGTATGCCTAACTGAGAAAGTACCTTTCTGTTTAAATAGCTAAGGGACTATTTTTTTGTCTTTGCAGTTGTTTTCAGGAGATATTTTTGGCCAAGGTTTCATTAAAAGTGATTTTCTTCTGGAGCTTATGGTAGCAAAAATAAATACCCTTGTTTTGATACAGTTGCTGTTTCAATCTGTCAGTATGACTCATAACAATTTCTTACAGTATTAGATATTACAAGGAAGAGTATGAGAAATATCTATAGATAAAACATTTTTGTCCAGACCAAATGGGAGAGAAATTCTGGTTTTTGAAGGTGAAAACTGACACTAAAAGCCCTTAGCCTTTCTCAGTTTTTGCTTCATTCTTTTGAAGAACCACTGTCAAGATCAAGATTCAGGATTTCCCCCATGGCTGCAGAAGAAAACATTATGTTTTTCATCATCTGATAAAGCATATTAAAATGTTGTCTACAGCAATTTTCTTAGGTTATTTGTTTTGAGTGACATGTTACACCATTTTAAATTATTCCCAAGGGAAATAAGGGCCACATTATTCAGCTGTTGCATATATTCAAGGCCAGACTGAGTCAAGAGACATTCCAAATGAAAGGAGATATATTAACAAGAAAACAATGTAAGAGTGCTCTGATTCTCACTAATCTAAAGTTCCTTTCCATTGTTCTTCCTGGGAATAATATTAGATTAAAGACTGAAATTCTTGATCTTGATTCTTCTATTTAATTAATGTTCTCACAGAAACTGAGATCTACTCAAATCTGTGTTTCTGACAGTACCAAATCGTGGCTGGAACCAGTTAATGGGAGGAATAGCCTGGTGCTGTGTGATTGCTCTGAGAGGAATCTACAAAGCTCAGGTGTGCTTGCCCCAGACAGTCACTAACTCACCAGGTACAACAGGAAATGCTGCTGCAGCAAGTTGTACACAACCATCAATATATTAGTAATAAGGGAAAAATCACAGAAGAACTTTTGAGATATCAGTCACAAAAGCATTTCATATCAGTGCAGTAACCAGGTCCCATTAGTTCCTAAACAAGAATATGTGTTTCTGGATGCAGAAGAAAAAAGTATGGGAAATAAATTACCTTTCATCCAGGATAATTGAGGTCTGCCATTGTCTGTATTATTGTTGATACTTTGTCAGCAAAAGAAACCAAAGAAAAGCAGACAATAAACCTACCAAACAAACAAACAAACAAACAAAAAACCCCAACCAACCAACCAAACCGTAAAAGCTACAAAAGAATAAGAAATGTTTCATTCTTGGTCTTTCAGCCATTTTTACTGCTTGAGGCCAAGGGGGTCACTACCTACGGATTCAAGGGACCTTGACAGCTTTGAGAGAAGAAGACTCCAAATGGGATGGAAGAGTGTGGCAGGGGGGTTACTCATGCAATCCCATTTTTGTATATTGGTGGTTTTTTCCTCCAGTAATTAATTTGTAACATCTTGAACTGGTGTTTGTCTAAAGTGGTGTCTTCATTAATGTCAGTCCTTTCAGAAATAAATGATGAACCAGAAAGTTTTCACATCAGGTGGCTCCTGAAAGAACATGCAAGCTCTAGGGGTGGCACTAGGTCTGCAGACCTTTAAATTGTAGGGACTCATCACTACAAGGGCTGGAAAATGTAAAGTTGGCCCTGGGCCCCCTCAAGGAGTTGAGGCCCAGGATGGACTAAGCTGACAATCAGCTCCAGCAAGCCAAGGGCACATGAAATTTCACATGGGGTTTTATTTCACATGTGGGTCTTGAGAGCCTGAGGAAAAGAAAGGGGGCAACTCAACCAGACCTCTGACAGAAGGTTTGTTCATTCCAGTTAGATTTAGTACTGATGTCTACCAATGTTGTGGTTTTCATCTGTAAATGTGTCCCAACCCTGGAATACGTTTGGTATTGTCAAGTTTTAATGTCAAATTAACTTGCCTGAAGTTGAAGCCAGGCTCTTGTGGTATCTAAGCAACTGTTCCAAAACAGTGGTTAACAGGAGGCTGGGATGTGCAGAGCTGGAGGCAGGGAGCGCCGGCAGCTGCACATCCATCCACTGTCTCCCTGCTCAGAGCAAGGTCGTTTGTACACGTGCACCTGAGGGACTGTGTGACCATCTTTGGGCTGGAGTCAGCATCCTGCTCACTGCAAGGCTTTTTTCTCCCAGCTTCCTGTAACAGTCTTTTCATGACAAAGCACATTTGAAAAATGGTGCTTTCACATACAACAAGCCACCAAATCCAGGATCAGAAGCTATAAACCAGAGGCAAGTTTTTCCACCCACATACAATTCCTTTGCCCTTATGCCTGGAACCTTTCCTGATCCTGTTTTCCCTTCATTTGAACCAGAAGAGCCAGAAAATACCTATGAACTGTCTCTGACCTTGAAAAGTCTCCTTTTACCCTGTTGACCTGGCAGCAGGCACAGCACTTCAATGTATGTTTCTGCTGTTCTGTTGATCCTGCTGTTCTTTTCAGGGGCCATCCAACTGCCTGGGTTTCAGTTTCCAGCTAAGCCTCTGAAAAGTAAAGCTGTTTTAAGGGGGAACAAAATCCATGGTGATCAGTCAAAAGAGAAAGATGAAATTTGCAGAGGGTAATGCAGGATGCCAAGGACAAGCTCTCGTGCTCAGTTCCTTTCCAAAGGTGACCATCTCTGTACACATTACCTGTGTGGGAAACCCAGTGTCCAACATCCCTGTCAGTCACTTGGGTTTCCCCAGGTTGCAAATCCTCCCTCTTTACCTGGCTGGTTCTCACTCATGTTCTTACCTTGCTGACTCATCTTGAAAGCTTTCTTGCTTCCTAAAATGGATGCATGGATTTATTGTTTAATTTAATCTACACTACAATAAATTAGAAATGGGGTTTTGATGTGCAGGTACAGGCAGAGAAAGTACCAGCTAGAGCTCAGCTTGCAGCTGCAAGGGCTCACATTGGTTAGTTCAAGTAGTTTGTCTTTGCAAATCATACACAGTTGCAAAATGTCGTGATATTGTTGAATGCATACCATGACACCTCATCTGAGTTCATAAGCAATTCAGACCTCACACTAAATGGAGGGAATGGCTTACATCAATAAAATCACTCAGGATCATTTAGGAAGAGAACAGCACTGAAAGCTGCAGGCTATTTTGCTCTCTGCTTAGCCCACAGTAACTCTCAAATAAGAATATTGAACTGAATTAGATTGACTTGTGTCCTGTACTCTGCTCAGTACACTGCTCTCCTGACTGGCATTTAAATGGAAATATCACTATTCTGCAGTGTGGCACGAAGGCTGAACAAGACCATGTGCCTGCTGACTGCTTACATTCAAGTCACTCACCTGGATGATGTGTCAGTGAGTGTCAAAATGCAGAGACCCCCAGCAGTAATTCCCAAAGATGTCATTCACTGATGATTACCAAGGCCACAGAAAATGGTCCATGAAGCATAAGAGATTCATAAGGGCCTCGTGTTCAGGAAGGACAGTGTCTGCAGAGCCACGTGGCTGCCTCTCCATTGCAGGGTCAACAATCCTGCAGAACTGTCCCTGAAAAACAAATAATTGAGGATAATGTGTTTCTCTAGTACACACAGACCCAGCATCGGGGCTGATCACAAAAAGAGGAGGTAGCTGAGGCACACTACCACCCCAATCTGAAGCATGACTGTGCCTAACTACGTGACTAAGTACCACTCTTTCTTCCAGACACAAGAGATCAGATTTGGTTTTGGATCTGATTCATCCAAAATAGCTGACAAGGGCAGTAAATCCTGGATTTGTTTCTTTCTGATTTATTTCCAATGCTGCTGAGTAATTCCCTTTTATAGAGCTGTGTTGTTGAGATACATGTCTCACTCTTAATTTCCACTTCCTTTTACTTCTAACTATTTTCTTGCAGAAGATATAAGTGGAAAACTGAAGTAGATGGGGACATGGCACACAGGCAGAGGTTCACTACAAAACCCTCCCCTACTTGTTGTAACTGAAGATATATGAAAGAAAAGACAGATACAAAGCTGGGATTTTTACAGTATTCTTAAATGTTGTTGAACTCCCACTTGATACAGTTTTGACTGCATTCTTTCTCCTTCTCTTTAAACAATTTTCAGTGGGACTCCTTTACAGCAGATACTTCTGAGCAGTTGGCACTGATTTTGCTTCTCTTATATTCCAGTCTCCTATTTATGGGAAACAACATGTTCTCAAAAAATGTCTGGGCTGATCTAGAAATCTCTAATTTTAACATAAATTAATTTCATATTTATGTCTCCTCTTCTGTATTCTATTCAGTCTGAGGTGTGAGTCTTGTCAGCCCCCAACCTATGCAGGCCTGAAGTGAGACTTATGGCTAGCTCCAGCAAAATGTTAATGCTTGCAATCCTCAGCCCTTGCCTTTAAAACTGAAACTTGTATTATCAACTTTAAGTGATCTTTCTGCATGTAAGTCCTGTAAGACATTTGCTTTGGTGATCTTGGTTATTATTAAAGGACAGGGCTGTAAAATTATTGTAACTTGGTAAATCTGTAGTTTATCATGATACAAGCCCAGCCTGACAGCCTAAGATTGCCAGTGGGACAGGGATTGCAGTTCAGCCATCAGAAAGCAAAGTTCAGCCTGCTGAGCCTGTCTGTAATGTGATAATTGCATTACAACATGCTGGTGACTAAAAACCAATAAGAGAATGATGGGGAAATTCAAACCCCAGCATCTGGGAGGGCCTCTGTCCAGACCCTTCCCAAAACCCCAGTCCACTGGCAATGATTTTTTTTTCCTCAGTGTAAATGCCCTGAGGCCATTTTACGAATGATTGAATAGTTCCAAATAGAGTGGTGATATTTTGGGGGTGGAATCCCATGAAAACTACTCAGGAAAGTAGCTTTTTTAATCCACAAGTTGCTTCTTTTTTGTTAGTGCCAGCATTATTCATAATTATTCTGAACTTTTACTTTTGGTACCTCTTTAGTTTTTCCCTGTGTTTTGAACACCAATAATCAGATATACATGGTCTATAGCTTTGAGCACTGAAAGATGGCTTCTGATAATTTTTATCCTTTCCTTAGAGAACAATAAATTATGCCAGTAACCAAAACTTCGTAGAAAATGTGGCACATGAGAGAAAAAAGCATAAAAGCTACAAAGCACCGAGACTGAGCCCATGCTTGCTGAGGACGGGTGCCTCCCAGAGATACAAATGCCTGTGCCTTCCCACCCAGCCTTTTCAGATGATGTTAGAAGAGGTCTAATAAAATGTTCCTGGTTTGGTTAATCATTCCTTCAAGCTCTCCCAGCCAAGCTGAGTTGCACTTCATGAGGTCAGCACACTCCTTGTACTCACAGCCAATGTTCCCTTTTTTTATTAATATATCGACAGCACGGTTTACTCCAGTAACACAGCAGTGTCAGGGCCTCATTTTCCATGGCATAAACCTGTTCCCACTTCACCTGCTAGCAAACACAGCCCTGGTTTTTTTTCTGAAGTAGACAGACTGTTCCTATCTTGTAAGCCTTGACTTTGTCTTGAAAGTTTCTCCTGACAAAGTACAGGCCAGTTTGTGAGTTATTATCCTGTCCCCCAAAGTAACTTAATGTCTTTCCCACGGTGAAGAAGGTAATTAAAAAAAAAATGTTCTCAAAGCCATCTTGGTTGTGACTGAGTTATTATCTACAGTCCTTTTTACTGGCTTGTCATATGTGGGCGCTGTAAAGCTAACAGCAAACTGGGAGGCATGAGTTTAAAACATGTCAGTACTGTCAGTGTCTAATGAGTTCTAAAATATCAGGACGATTTTGAAGCTTTTGGGACTTTCTCAGACTGTCAGAAACATGCTAATTAAGAAATCCAAAGGAATTACAGAATCAGAGAAGCCCCCAAGGTGAGGGGGGCAATTCTTCTCTTCCCAGCTGTCAGTGATGGGAAGAAACTAAAAGCCAGAAAGTATTTGAAGGCTGAAAAAAAGAAATAGGCAGAAAAGTTCCACCTTTAACAGGGGAAGACAGGCATAATAAAAGCTCCAGGCTCTAAGTGGCCCTGGAAATCTTAGGATATAGGAGAGATTTCATCCTGGTCTCTGCAAGGTAAATAAAACCCCAGATCAGCAAAGGAGGAGCCTCGCTGATAAACAGGGTCTGTAAATGCATTTCCTTGCTTGATGTTTTTCTTTTGCAACATTGCTAGCAATTGCAATGATTCAAACATCATACTTAACTTGTTGATGTACAATAAAAAGTGCTAATTTCTTCTGATTTTCATCCAGCATTAAAAGCAGTTGCAGAGAAGTCTGACACACAATAATATTCCTGGAGATGATGTACCCCAAATGGCATTTTTAGTATTAGTCACAAAGACAGACACATTTGGGGCTCCCCAACCTGCAAGATGCTTTCCCCTAAAGCTGTGTTTGTGATTTGAATAATCAGATATTTAGTGAAGGAGGAAAGAGAAGTCTCCCTCACTGGCCATCACCATTCCTTCTGCTACTAGGGAAAAGCAGCTGCACAGCAACCAAAAACTTTGCAAAGATGATAAAAGCAATGGCCAATAAAGGTGACCCAATTATTGAAAATTTTTTAGTAGGATCAAAGTAGGATCTGTGGGGAAATCTGAAATCAAAGAGATTCCTAATCAGGCAGAAGACTGCCTGAGAGAGACTCAGAGATCACTTTGTGGATGTACAGTCATCTCCCTCAAAGGAGAAAGATCTTCTATTTCTATGGGGTCAATCAGCATGGATTTAAGAGCATGGAAACACATATATGCAGGTCCTACAAAAAGGCAAGGAGATGTTACTTTGGAGCAGCCTTGCTTTTCTGTCTTCCTTCAAACTTAATAATGGAATTCCAGAAGCCAATAAATATTTGAAGGGCAAAGCAAGTACTCTTACAATTCCAGAAAACATAGGATTAACAAGAACTTCACAGCAACTTTTTTCCTAAACTAAGCAAGCAGTGTTGAGTGCTTTTCACATGTTAGATTATAAAGCTTGAAATAAAAGATAAATCACAGGCTAGTTTTCTGAGAAATCAGTGGGAGGACAGTTGGTTGTTTATTTTAAAATTCTTTGTATGGGTTAAATACATTTTCCCTCAGTCCAGTTTCTGCCTGGAGGGAAGCTGAGAGTAGAATATTCTATTGCAAATTCTGGATCTCTATTTTCAGCATTAGCTGTTTAAGGGAAGAAAATGTAAAAGGGAGGCAAAATTTAGCACTATGTTAAATCTGTGGTTACATAATTTTTTAGCTGTCTTTTTATTCCAACATGCAAGACAACATGTCAGGAATTCTTCTAGCCTGAAAGGGTTTAGGCTGGATCTTATCATTTTAGGCTGAGAGAGTCTCACTGGTAAGTATGGGAGTCCCCTGGGTCTTCCCAAGGTATGTGAAGTGCCGTGAAATTTACATTTCCCAGGGTGCTTGAAGTGTAAAAAAAAAAAAAAAAAAAAAGTGATTAGTTTTGAGGGAGGAGAGAAGCCAGACACAGGGGTGGCTCTGGGAGGAGCTGATCCTGTTCTGGCATGGTTGATAAAGATCTGGGGCTGAAGGGCACTGAGGAGCTGGGCCCTGCCTTGCTGAGTAGCTGCAGGTACATCATCTCCAGGAATATTATTATGTGTCAGATTTCTTTGGCACTGCTTTTAATGCTGGATGAAAATCAGAAGAAATTGGCACGTTTTACTGTACATCCACAAGCTAAGGATGACGTTTTAGTCATTGCAATCGCAAGCACTGTTGCAAAAGAAAAATACCAAGGAAGAAAATGCAAAGGACACATTCCTCAGACTGCTTTCCTGTACTGGTGCCTGCTGACCCAGAGTGTTTGGCCTCTGTGCTACCAATTCCTTTTCTCCCCAGCATGCAGTTTGCCTGACCCTGGGAAGAGACCCTAATCACACCATCTCCCAAAGTGCCTGGTGTCCCCTGGTGGGGATTTCAGGGCGCAGGGGATTTCAGGGCGCAGGGCATCCACCCAGCCGTACAGCAGCCTCTCCAGCCTAGGTGTCTAGCCAGAGCCAACACTTCAGCCAAAAATACACGGACAATAGCATGAGCTGGACAGAGAGCTGTGCTTTAAAGTGGTGTTAGATAAATGTCCAGAGTGGTGCTTGCATGACTGCCCCCTTCAAGCTCCATTCAAATTGGTTGTGTGTTGACAGTGGCAGGTCACTAGTTTCCATTGAGATTTCATTGTTGATCAGTGAATGTACAGACTAGCCACAGGGTAATTTCTTCTCCTTATTTAATCAAATGGAAACTTTCAATCCATTTTTGTGTTCACAGAACAGCCATTGCAGTTTATTTAAGTAGGTTAAATATAAACCAACACCAAAAAAACAGCCCAGCAGCATAACAATGCAGTCCCTTTTATTTCTTGATAATAATTTGATATAATTGGCAATAATTTATATTATCTTTATTTTTCCTTGTTCTTGTGACTTCTCAGAAGCATTTCCTATGTTGCCTATTGGCATGTGTTTGCTAGTGCACACAGCTCTCTGATTTATAGGCTTTGACTTGGTGCTGGGGCTTCAAGGACAGCAGCTCAGCAGCTGCAGCTCCAGCCCAGGGAGAAAAAAGTGGCACTATCCTCTCCATGTTAAAATCAGGAACAAAGCTCTCCATGGATTTAAATGGAGCACAATGTGGAGAGTTTTATTTTTTCACTAAATATAGACAGCACAGTCTGTCCTCCAGATGTACAGGAATAGGAAAGAAGAAGATGTAGGTTTTATACAGTGGGATTCACTTGAACATAGTGTGATGGAAGGAGGGTGGGGTGGCTTTTCCAAAGGCACTAGGGAGCTCCCCATGTGGGTCACAGCCATAGTGTGCATCTCATTGGAGCACAAGTCAGGGACACTGTGATGGCATAAGGCATTTACAAAAATTAACTGACTGGTGCTGGGGATGACACTGGGATGCAGGTCCAGCAGGGCCAGACAAATGTGCACTAGATGTGGCTGGAAGGTTGGAAAAATTCCTCTTTACAGCAGAAGCTTGGGTTGGGGATTTTTCTCATTTTCACATTCCCTGTAACAGCCATACACATAGAAAATCAAAAGGGGGAAGTGAGAGAGCAGGAGGGATGTCATTTACTTGAGGAGGTCTGGAGAAGATTTCTGTCACCACCTGACATGGCTTGGCTCCTTGAGTTTTGTAAAACAGAAGAGATGGGAGTAAACTCTTCCCAGCTAGTGAACACTGAGCCATTGCAGAATTAAAAGAAAGTCAAACAGCTCTCAGGAAGATGTGATTGTTTGATAAACAAGAACATTTTATGGTAAGCTCTGTATTTACAAACACAAGGATGGGTCAAATATCTGCTGTTGGAAATTTTTTTCTAGAAGAAATGTCCTTTAAAGCCTAGCAGTTAGAAAATGCTTATGCTAAAAATAACTTGTAAAAGGGCTATATCCATCCATGACCTTTCACTCACAAAATCTAGTATTTTGCAAATATTGCTGGCTTTTAGATCACTCTATTTTTGCAAGGTAATCTAAACTCCTTCATATCAAATCATAACACCTGTGAATCCCAAAAAACACTTAAATTTAGGCACATCTGGGAATGATTTCAAATGTAATGTCTGATGCTGAAAATTCAAAGGCACCAAAACTGAAAAGAATGTCAAAAACATCTACTTGAGTAATTTTGGTGACAGTATGTCCAAGTGTACATATACAAATGGATATATGTTGACCAATTAATGACATTATCCTTGTATACAGCATTTTAACTAGCAAAATGTCATTAACGAATGTAAGAAAAATTTACAAACCTATCATTGAAACATATTGACAGAACTAGATGTTACATCTGTAATCTGTGATTATTTTGATATACATTGCAGATCAAATTATAACTAAGAAGGTAGAATTTAAAAATCTATCCTGATTGCTTGGAAAAAGTATTTACATTTCAGACATCCTGGCTATGGGATGTTGCATGCTGCTTAGCATTTTCCATTATTTTAGAAAAATGCAGATAAATGAAAGACAGGATCAAAAGGGCAAGAAATATTCCTCTAACTGCCATGGTCCACATCCCATAGTCTTATTTCACACAAAATTCTCATTGTCTTCAGTTCTGCAGTAGAAATTTCATGGAACTAGAGAGAACTGTGCCTACTAGGACTATGTAAAAGCCAAGCCACCTCTGTAGTGCTTGCCTGTTTTGTTTGTACTATGTGTTCTGGAAAGGTAATGTTGTTGATCTAAAAGACCTTTATAAAAGTTGCCAGTGTAACCAGATGTTGAGTCCAGCTCTGAATCTGTAGTGCACAATGGCCCATAACAATTAAAATTGAATAGCCTCAAAGAATTAACAGTTTTGTGAAACACATTAGAAAAGTCCATTAATACAGAAAAACACTGAACAAGACTAGACATAATGATCTTCTCAGTTTTGACACAGCACTTCTTTTGTTTAGAAAATAAGCTATTTTGGATTACCCTGCCCTTTCAAAATATTTTCTGCATCCAACTGCTAAGGTGTATGTTGTTAGTTCTAATGTTTTGCAATGAGGATTCTGTGTATACTTTAAAAGTTTAATTTGCTATTGAAACAACAAATTATGTCATTAAACAACTATATTACAGCTTACAATATCTTAATTTTTATATCTAATGTATGAACAAGTTTAGGAATTAAGTCTAAGTCTTGCTAGAGAGCTCCAAAATAAGAAAAATGGGATAAGTAAGATAACTGCTAATTCCAAAATTGCAAATTGCAAGCTTTGATGCAGCTGATGACTCGAGAACATTACCACTCATTTTAATGTTGCATGTAGGCAAAAACAATTACTGTGCCAAATATAGAAACCTTGGAAAGATATCACCCATTTGAAAAGGGTCTTACAATATCAGAAGATTGATATATATGTTTCCATGGTAACATTGCCATTGTCTAGAGCCATGAGTATTCCATGTTTGAGTAATGTTGCCTGGTAACAATGAGCAGGTAATGTGCCATCACATGCTGTGTTCCTCTCCACACCAGATGTTCAATCATCATTATTAAAATAATATTTTATTGATAAAAATAATAACAATTATGATCAATAAGTCCCTAACAAGCTACTTCTTATAACTGGTGTGATGTTGGTGAGATGCTGATTTTAGGAAGACAAGCATAAGGTTGATAGCAACAAGATCCAGTTATCATTCTTTTCAGGTCCCTTTGGTGGGCTGTGGTACATCCAACTTTACCTGTACAGTAAATTATTAGAAACAAGATTAATTTCTAAGGGTTTGAGAATAACTGCTTTCCCATCTTCATTTATTCTTTGGTGTCTCTTCCTACAGGTATGCTGGTTTTGATGGGGGCAGTAATTTTCATTTGCATTGTAAAAATGTAGATTCAAGATTCCGCAGCTGAGTTCACTAGTTCTTCTGCACAGTGATCAGAAGTAAACACCTTCTGTTCAACACCAGCCTCAGCTGTAATAGAAGCAATGATATGGCAGATGTGCTATTATTGTCACCAACATTTAGCTAATCATCACTTTCCAAAAAGATTTTGAAACTTAGCCATAAATTGCTTGGATATCTACAACAGAGGAATATAGTGAAGAGGGCGAGAGAGAAACATACCATTCTTCATCCTACTCGTAATCCTGCACAGTTTTCTCCACTTCCTTGTTACCTAATATGGTAGGGAGAGCTCAGCATCTCATGGCTGCTCCTACCTCCTCCCCACAGCCCTGCAGACTCCTTAGCTCTTACAGCCTGAAACATGGTCCTTAGGAAGATATACCTGCTGCTGACTGGCTTTTCTCTCCAGTGTGGCCAAACATTTTAAATGAGATTGGATAATTGATAAGGTGAGGCACTACGGATTTATGTTAGATGCCACTAAAGTTAGTTAATAACATGCAACCAGTATTCCATTATATATTGGTAAATGCTTCCTTTATCTTATCTATGAAGTGAAACAATAGTCCCACAAGTGGTTGTACACATCATGACACAGAGTTAACTTGGTGAAGCTCCAGGAGTTCATGTACGAACACTTACAGTAATGTATTCCCAAAATGTTAACAAGGACTTTGCTTGAACTTTTCACCTTGGCCACAGCACGTCCCCAGGAGGAAGGGAGCAGGGCCATGTGCCAGAGGCACTGGAGAGGCACTGAGAGCAGGCACGTGGGAGGGCAGCTGCCCGGAGAAGGGTGCTGGCCTGGGATCCCCTACCAGATCCTGAGAAGGGAGCTGGTGTATGAAAAGACACTACAACGGGGAGAAGCAAGCAAAGAGTCACTGCAAGAGTGTTTTTGCCACCGGCAGAAGCTTAAGTCCTTTTCACTGGCCCCTCTCTGAGATGAGAGCTCAGCATGACCTGATCCGGGCAGAGGAAAGGGGAGTGGTGGGAGAAGTCCCAGACACAAGGCACAAGGGAGTTGTGTACGATTTGCTGTGGGATGAGGTATGACTTGAGAGCCCACTGACACATGGGAACAGAGCAACCCCAGGAAAAATTCCTACACAGCAGTAAACTGGCCACAGTGCTGAATGCATTTGCAGTTTTCTTTCCTATAGTTTTGGGCTTTACAAGACTGCATAAATTAGTTCATAGATATGGTATTGATTCTGAGATGGAAGATAAAGTCCTTCACTAGCCTGACTTCCCTACTGGTCTTTCCTTGGACGTACACAGTGATACAAAATCCTAAAGAGTGAAAAAGTGATTGTACGGTTTGACTTTTCTAGCTTACCATGAGATTGCTCAGGACTTCAACTCAAACGGAATGAAAGGTCTGGTATCTCATTATGGGATTCAGAAGGATACATCACTTCCCAAAATTATTATCTTCTGCTGTCTGAGACGCAGCAAAGGAGGAGCTCTCTGCTTTCTACAGCCCTATGATTGTACCAGAAAGCCAGGGGAGCAAACTCTATTCTTCTTGTTCCACCACAGCATGGTGCAGGGGTAGGAATGACTTTTACCAATAATTGATAAAGTAGTGGCTGAACCGTAAAATTTATCTCAACAACCTTGATTGCTCCTTCTGAAATAAATAGAATTATCAATTGTTATGATAAAACACTCAGGTACAGCAGCATCCCCAGGCACATCTTGGGCAGCATTGCACCAGTCTCTGTACAAACATGAACTTAGGCCTTGCCTGACCCACAAGCTCCTATTTTAAGTAGATTTGAAGAGGTAGAAAGAAAATCAGGTGAAGTGATTTATTTTCCCTGGCCTGAAGTGATCTAAAGTTCAATGCCCTACTAACAGAGTGGCCCCTTTTAAATAATGACTAACATGCAGGAAGATGCTTCTCACATGTTTTTTCAAGCAACAAACCACAATAAATTAAGCTTGACACTAGTATGTGCATGCAAAGCCTCAATAAATTCCAAAATGCATTTTGTTTACAAAAGTCTTTACATACCTTATTTTCTTAGGGTTTTGGTTTTTTCTGTTAAAAAATCATCCACACCCCAAATATTTATTTTCTCTTTAATGGAAAATTGTCACAACCCTGAGTGAAGATCAGTAATCAAATCTCTCTAAGCTGCCATGCCCTGTGAATAGAGGCCATGGTCCTGGCCGGAAGGTTGAACTGCTTTGCAGAAGATTTTTCTAGAAAGGTCCTTGCATCCGTCCCAAGAAACCCAGAACTGCTAAATGACATAGGGGGTCAGTGAAGAAGGAACTGGGAAATACATTTTTTCACATGTATGTCACACTCACAGAAACCAGTATTCAACGTGTACAGCTTCAATGCCGCCCTGATGTTGGGATAACTTAGGATGGCTGGTGCAGCACAGCTCACAATGGGCCTTGCTGCTCTTTAATTCTTCTGAGAGACCCCATGGGCAGAGGGAGGCACAGGTGGGAGGGAAATGTACTGCACCAACACATACAGCCATCTGTTTTAGTGCCTGGGAGTTCAGAGCATTGTCTCAAAATACCTCTAGTGCCAATATCAGTGTCTGTATTTGGGCATCAGTGAAGTTTGCTGTCCCACTGGCTATTTTCCATTTAGCTTTACAACGTGACAGTTCTGGCCAGGCCATTGTTCCCACTGTTACTTTTCCAGCAGCTGCATGTTGAAAATTATTCCTTACTACTACACTGAGCTAAAGAAATTCACAGCTGATACAAGATGTTCCATGAATAAAAAAGCAAACTAGGAAGATAGAAGAAATTGTAGTGTGGTATTATAAAAGACTCACACCAGAGAATGAGCTTGTTGGGGTAATCCCAGCAGCAATTTCCCTTTGGAGCTCCTATGGAGGCCACTTTCCACTGTAAACACTGCACACATGGTGGGCAGGCAACATTTCAGCCTCATTGCTAATTCTGGGGAAGGTCCTTGATGATCTTGGTGACCCTCAGGTTCCCTGCTCTTTTTGGGGTTGGTATGGTTGGACAATACATGGATAACTGCACATGATTCTCATTTACATATCCTCCTGGAGATTTTTGTTTGCTGAATGCTTAAAACACAGCATCACAGAGACAGCCATCTCCTGATTTGAGGGCAGCTGCTGAGCTGATGCACATTGCAGTGCAGTTTGGGTACAAATACCCAGGAGAAATCACCAAAAAAAAGCCAGGAAACTTTAAATTTGACATTAGACAAACAGAAATAGGCATAATAAACTTTTCAGAACTATCTCACTTTTTCAGAGGAATGAAAGAGCAAGTCAGTGATGACAGGACGTGAACTGGACAACTGAAGGAGCTCCTTTCAGTGGAGCTCATCTATGAAATGCTAGATAGGCTAGCACCTAGGCTAACACCAGGTTGGTGTTATGCTGGACACAGCCTATGACCTGATGCTGTCCCCAAGCATAGATCAGTATTACTGCTTATCTGTGGAAATCACATTCTAAATATCAAAAGGAACATGAGGAAAAGACAAAATATAAATTAATTTACTCCATTCAAGGCTGGATTTTTGTAATTATATGAGCAGGGTATTATAAACCAGAAATGATCTGATGGTGCTCAGCAGTGACTCCTCGTTCAGCAGAGATTACAAACAAAAGAGACCTCTGACTTTGCTGCTGTTGCAGGCCAGTGCCAGGATAAACACTGATGAACATGTCCGTTGACGCAAAGAAAAGAAACATGTAAAGAGAAGGATTTGCAGAACAGGCTCTCTGCCTTCCTGTACTGAATATTCCTGCCAGCACTTCTGGGTGCAAAAAACCCCTATGGGCTTTACCTCTGTGCTGTACTGCTGCTGTGTCATTGCAAGTGATGGCAACACACACAGTTCAGACTTGAAATCAGGTGCAGATACTAAAGCCTGGTTTTGTCTGCTGAGAGCTCCCTGTCAGTCTGTAAAACCTCAAACTCTGCCTCCTCTGCCTCCCTGGTGTTGATGTTGTTCCTTCAGTGGGTGGTGTTTATGCCCTATCTGGATCTAGAGGAATACCACCTCTGAAACAGCCCTGTTTTAGTCCTAACAACTTCTCCTGCTTTCCTGCTTTGGTTATGGAAAACTACTGACCCCTTCCCATTGTGCAGGTGCCCAGCTCTTCTTGGGGGAGGCCATCAGTGACAAAAAAAGACATCACTCATTCTAATTGGGTTGTGGCATCCCCAAGGCACAGACCAGGGACACTTCCAGGGCATGTGACACTGGGAGCTCTGACAAAATCAAAAGCTTTGGTGAGAGTGGTATCTCTGGTGCTTGGAGAAGAGACAGCACTGACACAAAGGAGTGCCTGTGGTGTGACACTGATCCTTGAGTAGTGACTCTATTTGTGATGATATGGTGTTTTATGAAGCTGTGCTTTATTCAGATGTGTTTCTTGGGTTTCTCTTCAAAACATGGACTCAAGGACAAATGCTACAATAAACATGTCAGTTATAAGGGATAAATATTGAAAAACTTTAAAGATTTCTTTTGGCAGAGAAAGCACCTGCTAATTTTATACTATTAGAGGGATAAGAGACACTTCTGCTCACATTGTTAAATAGAACCATGAGCTGATTACTGAACAGCTTTTGGTTTTAAGCAGCTACAGACCCATAAACATTTCTGCCAAGGCTTGTCATCTCCACAGCAGTTCCTGCTGCTGTTCAATCATACCAGCAGCAGTTCCATGAAGGTTTGCAAGGGCAGTGTTTGTGCCCTCCAGTCAAGCTCAGGCAAGGAGCTACGTAATAGCATTTGTTCTTTCCACTCAGTGAGATTTGCAGAGTAGCCACTGCAGAGGGGCCCTCCTGTCAGGGCAGTCCCTCACCTTCCATCCCATGCTGGAGCTGGGGCAGTTCATGGGATGGCTCACTGTGCTGAGCTGGGCACTGAGATAGTGAGACCTCCCACCCCCATCCTGACTCCCCTCTTAGGAGCTGAGCTCCAAGTGTTGCTTAGCTGTGTTTAGCTTTTCCATAACAGACATTTTGAAAAAGCTCCTGCTTTCAATGCAGAGTTAAAGATCATTCAAGAGTCACGTGGGGTCACTCAGTGAGCATGGTCTCCCCCCAGCCCCTCAGCTCCTCAGGATGAACACAGTTCTGCACTATAGATGATTTCCCCACTACATTTACTGGAATGACCCTGTCCTCCACCACTGCCCAAGTGCTCTGTTAATAAACTCAAGTAACAGTAATAAATCTTTCTCAGGCCCAGCACCAGTGCTGCCAGAACTGTGAAGCCACCTGTCTTGGGATGATGTGAAATTATTGATGCACTTAGAGCACTAGAAACCTAGACCTACTATGTGTAATATCTCTTTCCCTGACCTACTGGTGTACACAGCTTACAACTTACCACCTTGGCTGCTCCTCCTCAGAAATCCTCCTCGGTGTAGAAGCAATTTAAAAATTGCTCAACCCACCTCAGGCTTGCACTGCCAGCGTTGTTCGCACGCAGAATTCCTTTGTCAGTTATCAGCACTTATTCAGGATTACTCAACTCTGGGGCAGCTAAGGGAGGGAACAGGACAGTCAACATGAAGCACAACAAAACATGAAGCACAACAAAACATACTGTGTTTATTTAGGACCAGAGCCTGCCTGCTCCAGCTCGGCTACTCCCTCTGCCCACAGCGAGGGTGTGAGGTTGGGGTCTCTGGTTTGATCCTGCCCCATTGTACTGGTCCTGCAGAGAGGGAGGTGGCAGCTGCACTGAAAATTTGCATGCTGCAGGGTCTTGGTGGAGAAAGGGTTAATGTGAAAAAGGAGAGTGTATGCACAGCAACGTGCAGAAGAGCAGAAGATGTTCTTTCTGCTCCTTTTTCTAATGGGAAGAGGTTTTTTGGCAGGAGAGTAACTGATCAAGACTGGAAAGAGATGTTGGGAATAAAGAAAAGGGTGTAAATGGCCACACAAGAAGTAGTAAAATTTTTTCCAGTGGAAGACTCTTTTTTAAGGTTGAACAAGGTCATTCATGTTAAAACTAAAAGTTTCCATGGAAACACGCATATGTTGGAAACATTTTATTTTGGAAAAGGAAAACCTCAGGAAGATGAAATATTCCAATTGGTTTGGGGTTTTGGTTTGGGGTTTTTTTGTTTGCTTTTTGTTTGTTTTTTGTTGTTGTTGTTTTTAATTTCAACAGTCAATTTTAAAAATGCAGTGGTTTTCTGTTGCTTCAGGATAATATTTTTCAAAATATTTGAGATTTTTTTTAGTGAAAATGCAAAAGTTAATGTGAAATATTCTTATGGACAGAAAATGGTGGGTTTTCAGCCTTTTCATTTACTTTGTAAAAATTTCATCGTGCTCTGGTTCAATTAGATAAAGAAATTCACCAAACAAGTATTCTGAATCTGTTCTTAATCTGACTCCTGCTTCAGGACAGGATCAAAAAAGAAATTTGATTTCTGTTTAATTTTCACCTGTGTTCCAGCACTGTGTCCAGCTGGCCAAGTAGGCCAATGTCATCCTGGCCTGGATCAGCAATGGTGTGGCCAGCAGGACCAGGGCAGGGATTGGCCCCCTGCACTGGGCACTGGTGAGGCCACACCTCGAGGGCTGTGTCCAGTTCTGGGTCACTCAGTTCAGGAAGGACATTGAGGTGCTGGAGTGAGTCC
>VZUI01029852.1:0-46375 GCA_013401135.1 Cettia cetti | reverse complement strand
CCTCCCTCCCCCTCCCCCGGCAGCCGCGCTCGCCCAGCGGACGGGGTAAGTCTGGCGCCGCGCCCGCCGCCCCCCGCGCCCCGACATCCCCCGGATCGGTGCTGGGAAGCGGTCGCAAAGAGGAGCCGCTCGCCAGCCCAGGGTAACTCTCCTGCCTTCCTTCCCCTGCTCCCCACAGTTGTTGCTCAGCTTCACCATCTTGTCTCTTTTCTCTGGTCACCGACCATATTTTTTTTCCTATTGCATAAAAAACAATAAAAAGGGAAAGAAATTCGCCGAAGGAACGACCCAAACGCAACGCAATTTTTTGGTTTTCGAGTGCAAACTTTTCCGCTGCCTCCCCCTGCATCTGCACCCGCATGGTTTGGAGTTCCTGGCGATATTTTTGGCGTTATTTTTTGCAATTTATTTTTTCCTCCTTTGCAAAAGGACTAGGGCTGCGTTTCGTGATTGTTTCCATTTTGTTCTGGCTCTGGGAGCTGAGTTTGCCTGTGAGAGGCGCTTGGGAGCGAGGCAGCTCTTGGGGAAGCAGTTGCACAGAAAGAGAAAGACGGCACCCAAAAAACAACCCCCCGAAAACAAAGTTTACTGCTTTCTCGCACTTTATCCGGCCCCTTCCCTTTTCGCACGATAAACGCCGGGTTGCCTGCGGTTGCCGGCGGGTCGGGGAGCGCGGGCGGGCGGCGGCGAGCGACGGGCAGCCCGGGAAGGGCCGGCGGGGGCTGCCGCTCCGCTGGCCCCCGTTCCGCAGTTTCGGAGGAGGCTTTCCGGCGGGTGGGAGCGGCGGGTGGGTGCCAGCCCCCCGATGTTTGCCGGGCGGTATTTGCAAACACTTGGCAGGTGACGGGCGGCCGGCGGGGGGGAGGCGACAGCCGCCTCTCCGCGCCTGCTGCCGTGCGGCTCGCTCGGCTTCAGCCGCCGTCGCTTTGATATTGAATTCGTGGGCAAAAAAGCTGTATTTTAATATTCCGCGATCGGCAGGCGTTTAATTTCTAATTAATTTTTTTCCTTTTTTGGTGTGGGTTGGTTTTTGGTTTTTTTTTTTTTTTTTTTAACTGGCCGTCAGAGGCGTTCGGCGGCCGCGGGCTCGGTGCTGGCGGGGCAGGGACGCGTTGCGCGGGACGGGGTCCGCGCTGCCGCCCGCCCCGGGGGCAGGTGCCGCGGGGGGCTTACGCCGAGCGGGGCGATCGCCTCTCCCCTGCCCCGTCTGCCCACGTTCTCCCCGGCAGGTGTAAGGCAGCGACGTCGGCAGGAGCATGGCCCGTACCAAGCAGACCGCCCGCAAGTCCACCGGCGGCAAGGCGCCCCGCAAGCAGCTCGCCACCAAAGCCGCCCGCAAGAGCGCGCCCTCCACTGGCGGGGTGAAGAAGCCGCACCGCTACAGGTAACGCAGCGCCGCGCAGAGGCGGCCGCGGGGCGCTACCGGGCAACCTCCCCCCCCATCCCTCCTTCTCCCCCCCACCCCGCGGGACCGATAGGGAGGGGGGCGCTTCTCCCCGCCTCTTCCGCGCTCCGCTCCCTGAGGCTGCCCGCCTGCCGGCAGAATTAAAAAAAAAAAAAAAAAAATTTAAAAAAAGGAAAACCCAAAAAAACCCAAAACCCCAAACGCGAGTCCCCGCCAGCCGCAAAAATAACCAGAAATTCCCAGGGCGACGCCGACCCCCGGCGCTTGTCATCAGCCCCTTTCCGCGCGTTCCGATGCTGGTGACTTACAAAATCGACACCCCAACCCCCGCAGCGCACGCGGCTCGGCGGTTCTTTTAAATTTTTGCGATTTTGTACTCGCGGTTATCTGGAGGCCGCAGCAGGGCTGCGCCGCCGCCGCCAAGTTTATTGTTACCGGCGCGTTCCGCGCTCCGCTCGCGGGGCTGGATCCGGCGGCGGCGCTGGGCGGGCGCGGGGCCCTGCAGGGCGCGGAGCCGCCGCCAGAGGGAGCCGAGCACCCGCGGATGCGCCGGGGCTCCCGCACCGCCCCTCGCGCCTGTCCCGAATCCCGGCCTTGGGACCCCCAGGCCGGAGCGGAGTCGGCGGCGGAGCTGGCACACACCTCCCGAATCCTGACCTTTTCCAGTCCTGGCTCGGTGCAGAGCGGTACTTGGACTTGGAGGATGGTTTTGGGCTAGGCGTAGGTATTCCTTGGAGAAAACGTGGATTGGGAAGGAGTGGGTTTCAAATAGGGGACTTAATCTGAAAGTCTGAGAGGGAATTTATTAATGTATTGAGGAGTCTGAAGAAGATGGAGCCAGGCTCTTCTCAGTGGTACCAAGCAACAGGACAAGAGGCAATGGGGCAGAAACCCATGCACAGGAAATTCCACCTGAACATGAGGAAGAACTTTGCTGTGAAGGTGACTGAGCATTGCAACAGATTGCCCAGAGTGGTTGTGGAATCTTCTTCCTTGGAGATATCCAAAAGCCATCTGGATACAATCCTGAGAAACCATGTCTGGGATGATCCTGTTTGAGCAGGGAGGTTGGGCCAGGTGACCCACTGTGGTCCCTTCTAACCTGACCCACTCTGTGATTCTTGCTCTAGGTGTGAGGCAGAATTAATCAATTGGGAGAAAAGTAATAAAGCTGGAGTGGGAAAAGATAAAACTTCCATGGAAATAAATGTGGTATTGATTTCACAGGTGGACATCATGCTTGTGAACATGTTACTAGTCCGAATTTGGCGTTCTGACACCAAAGCTAACGTGAGCAAATAGGCTGGATACTTTTGACTGACAGTATAACAGAAAATATACATTTTGTTGTTTCTGTGAATGTTGACAGCAGAGAAGAACCAGTTTTCCCTTGAAATCAGGGTTCTTGTCAGGCGCCTCGCTGGGAAGGTATCTTTAGTACAGCTGAGCTCGGGGCAGCTCTGTGGTTTGTCACATCTGTGCTGAGCTCTGTTGGTGTCAGGTGGACAAAACATGTTGGCCAACTCTTCTCTTGGTGAAGTCAGGCCTGATGGATCCCTGCTGAAGCCAGGCACAGATTGCTGGTGGGAAGACAGTGAGCCTTTGCCTGCAGAACTGATTTTTTTTATTGTAAATGCTGGTACTCTCCTAGGGAAAACAGAAGTGTATGGTGCTTGGTTTAGCCTGGAGGATGGACCCCTATTTTTAAGGTGATGCAGAATATGTTTTCAATGCTAATTTATTTTTTTTTTCATTGTATTTCATTTTAATAGGCCGGGTACTGTGGCTCTGCGTGAAATCAGGCGCTATCAAAAGTCCACTGAACTTTTGATCCGCAAACTCCCCTTCCAGCGTCTGGTGCGTGAAATTGCTCAGGACTTCAAGACAGATCTGCGCTTCCAGAGCGCTGCCATCGGTGCTTTGCAGGTGAGCCTTGCAAGGGCCTCCTGCGGGCTGTGCTGCCCGGGGCGGCGCTGGGAGTGCCCCCCAGCCGGGATCCCCGGAGCCCCGCCCCGCTCCCCCATTGGCCAGGCTGTTTCCAGGGTTAGTTTGGGCTCCCTCTGATTGGTGGGACTGCCGTGGTGGGCGTGGCCCACGCCGGTGGGGTGGGATGCGCACCTCAGCCCAGCCTTGCCCACGGTGGACCTGGGAATGCCTGTGGGTACCACAGGATGACCTTACAGAGCCTGTAAGTGTGTTTTTGTGGGGCATGCTTTCGTTTTGTTGGTTTTTGTTGTTTTTTTGGGTTTTTTTTAATAGCCCCTTAATTTGTTAGAACAGTGCTTAAGATGCTCTAGAAAAGCACATTTCCTCCACCCTTGAGCTCTGCAGTTGGAGAGGGAACATTGAGTAATGCAGGTTCTGGGGTGTCCTAATGGGGAGGTCTTGGTGTCCTCAAATGCCCTCTAAAGAAAAACAGCCCAATAAGCCACATCTAAACACAGGAAAATTGCTGCTTTCCTAAGATGTAGTTGATGCTAAACACACTCTTTTAATATGTTAGTTATGTAACTTATTTAGATTATACAGAGAGAAAAATATTAATTGCTCTTTCTGGCCCAAATTCCTTTATCTAAGTTAGGACCCCCCACAAGACTCAGCTGTTATCATGGGGACATCTCTCTCTGGTGATGAAATACACTCCCAATTCAAAAGAGGTCTTTACTGTTCTTTTAGCTGTTGAAAGATTGCACCAGAGCATATCTGTAAGTGTAGTCTGTCTGACATGTAGGCAAAATGGTCTCTTTCTAGTTAATGACCTCCACTTGATAAGAAGGGGCCAAGATGTTTGCCATGAGAGCCCATAAGCTTGGGCATATGCTTAGCTTCAAAAGGTGCCTCTGTGTGTCTGCAGAGTTGCTGCTTTTGCTTTTAGTTATTCTCTGTGGTAGCTCTTAAATCCTGAGGTTTATCTTTGTGTCTCTTTATCTGGAACCTCCTATTAAAATGTAGTAGTTAATGCACTTTCAGAAGGCTCCTGGTTTGAACATTTCTGGCCTTGCATTAAGGATTTGTTGGTATAGAACTTAGTCACATACGATTCCTGGTGTGTTCTGCTTGAATATTTGAAAAAAAAAACCTCAAAAAAGTAAAATAAAAAATAATTTTAAAAATTTAATCCCTCGGGGGTACCATGTTGTTTGTGCCAGCATGGTGAAGTGTCTTAACTTTTCACATAGTGATTTGACAAAACTTCCTATGGGATTCTTGTATCCTTCTGCAAATGAAATGACTTAGTAATATCTCAGTCCTCATCTGCTATGGTAAATATTGTTCTTTTCTCATATTGGATAATCTTAAATTTTTAAACAGTATCTTTGAACCTAATAAGTTGATTCTTGGAGTTCCTGGCAATGAAGTGGTTCACACAAGTTGTTCTCTTGCCTGTATTATAGAAAGGGTGACCTTGCCCTCCTTTCTGTAATTGAGCCCCATCATTCCCACCTTCTCAGCCCAGGTGTTGCTGTGCCCAGTACTGGCACACTAAGATGCGTCCTGGGAGGTTGATAGGTGTTAGAACCCAAAAGTGTTTAAACAGTCACCATTGCTGTGCTGGGCTTAGCAGCAGCTAACGTAACGTGAGTCAGGAGAATATTTAGGTCCAGCTGAGCATCTGTCGAACTCACAGTCCTGTCTGCAGCTGTTCAGTAACAGGGAAGGCCACTGTGGTCAGTGTTGTTCTTGTGCTGCCCCTGATTCTCTCAGGTGTGAGGTGAGAACCTTCTGTGACAGTGAGGGCCAGTGCTGTGTCCCCAGATAGACAGGAAGGAAGTACAAGAATGGGACAAGTGTCTGATGTCCTGGTTTTGATGGCTCAAGCAGTTCCTGAACTAAAGGAGTTCTCTTATTTCTGGTAGTTCTCAGGGTATTTTTTTTCTGCTAATTTTTGAGGTAAGCCACCTCTTCACTATCTGTGGAAGGAGCTGTGTGCTGGGAAGGAATACACCTTCTTTTCCCTGGCACCTTCCAATTTCACCAGATGCTCAGTGACTCTTATTCTGGAAGAGGCAGCAAACAAGTCCCTCAACAGTGTAACCCAGCCATTGAAAAGAGAATTTCCTAAACAAACGAACCTGTTAATAATTTGACCCCTTCCTGTCTTGTGAGAGTCCCATGGGAGTATTAGTTCTGTTGTGTTCCGGAGGTTGTCCTTACCAAATGGCAGCAGTACACTACTTTAGACATGGAATATTCTAAGAGAGCAGAGGCTTTTTGTTTCTGAAAATCTAAAACTTTTGATATGTGTGAGTAATGAAGATCAAAACCTCAACTAAATGCCATGTTACACTGTACTTTTAATTCTGAACTGTAATTTTTCTTTTTCCTGGTGCTCAGAGAGTGAAAATGTCCTTACCTCTTTTCTTCCACACTAGGAGGCAAGTGAAGCCTACTTGGTTGGCCTGTTTGAAGACACCAACCTGTGTGCTATCCATGCCAAACGTGTCACAATCATGCCAAAAGATATCCAGCTAGCACGCCGCATACGTGGGGAGCGTGCCTAAAACCTCGCCACGATGGGTTTGTCATTCTCGAAGCAAAATCTTCTTCCTGTTATTGGTAGTAATGAACGTTAGATATTTTTTCCATGGGGTTAAAAGGTACCTTAAGTATATGGTTGCAAGTGGAAAAATAGGGGACAGAATTGGGTATTGGCAAGTTTTCTTTCCATTTTCATTTGTGTGTGGATTTTTAATATAAACAAGGGGACATAAAAACAATCAATGTGGTCAAAAAAATAAAAACATGAATTGTCGAAACTTGTTCACCAAAACAACTTTATAAAAAAAAAAAATTATAAATAAACCTGTCAAATTTTTCTGGACAATGCCAGCATTTGGATTTTTTTAAACAAGTAAATTTCTTATCAATGGCAACTAAATGGTGTTTGTAGCATTTTTATCATACAGTAGATTCCATCCATTCACTATACTTTTCTAACTGAGTTGTCCTACATGCAAGTACATGTTTTTAATGTTGTCTGTCTTCTGTGCTGTTCCTGTAAGTTTGCTATTAAAATACATTAAATGATACCTGGTTTTAGTCTTGATTTTTAAATATTACACCTGGGTTATATTGATTAAAAAGTGATCAGCCTTCCCTCCCTTTTTGCTTTTCAATGCACGGCCTAATTCCTTGGAGCAGATCTAGGAAATGCTGGGGGTACTGCCTTGGCTGAAGTACTGCATATGTGAGGCTCTTTTAAGAGTGTTAAATTTGTCTGCTCCACGTAAAAGCAAATTTGGTGAGTACAGTACCAGGTAGTCTGGAGCTGAACTGAGCTCTCTAAGCTACAGTGCTAAGAAGCAGCAATTAGTTGTCATTTAGATTCCTTTCTTAATTGATCTAGCGCTGAATTTGGAAGCATTTCTGATTCTCACAGTTTTTAGTATGATATAAGTGGTGGTTTGGGTTTTTCTGTTTGGGGGTTTTCTTAGGTGTTTTTCGTTGTGTTTTTTTACCCTTTTTCACTCTGTTAGTTTCTTGGTTTGTAGATGTTCCCTTTTTGGTTGACTACGTTTCTGTTCAGCCACACCCTCTAGCATTTTTGAGAGCTTAGTCCAGTGTGATTAGTTTCAGCTTTATACTCCAATCTAAAAGACACTTCTGTACCATTTTTGTTACAATTCTTCACAGGAGCAGTACTTGGACAGGATCACATATTTAAAACTTACGGGGTTTTTATATTCTCCAGCAATTGCTGATGAAAGTTCACATGAAGAAATTTACTGTTGGAATTCTGTCCTGTGACAACTTGGTTTTAATTTTTCCCCCTGAAATTTGTTTAAGGGTTCTGACAGACCAGTCTGGAAACGAGTTATGCACTGTAGTTCTTGATAGCTCTTGCAGATAATGAAATGAGCTCCACAGAAAAAAACGTAGGCGGTGAACAGATTTCACCTCCATGCTAAGGCTCCTGCAGAGCTTATTTGCTGCTAACTTCTTTTGAGAGGTTTTGAGTGAGCTCTAAACACGAGTGAATTTGTCTGAAGATTTCCAAAGAGGATTAATAGAGATATATTATCTGCTTTGGTATCTTGAACAGAGAACCAAAAATTACAGAATAAATCACATTCTTCATAACTTGCTCGGCTTTGGTAATGAATGCTGTCTGCCAGGGTTGTGCAAAGTAAAGTCTATTTAAATGGAGTAGCTTGTCACAGGCAAGACTAATGCTAGACAAAATGTGATCACATCCTTTTGATGCCAAGCAGTTCATAGCTATCAACTAAAAATTAAGGAAGACTTGTCTTGAAGCACCCAGAACAACAGAAATATAAAGGTGAGCAACAGATTTAACTGACTTAAGATGTCACTTCTGTCTACTTGATAATAAGCCTGTTAAACTTGCTATCAATGCATTTCAATATAATTAACTGCTTGTTTTGTCCTGTACTTCAGAATTCTGTTCCACCTATCAGTCAGCAGTGCTGCAAGCACCTACACAAACAGGTAATTAGGCTGGGAGATTTTTTTATTAAATAATCTGGAACTGAAGTGTTGATAAGGAACTTTTTTTTTTCTTTCTTAGTAGTATTAGGAACCCAAATCTTGAGATTTTGGTACTCAAATGAAGTACTGAGTTCTTTCTCTTTGAGAGAATTGAGATGAGGAATATCCCAGTTTAACTGACAGTGCAGTTAAACTGTTCAAGGCAGAGGAAATCCTAATGGAAGATGAGAGGATCAGGAACCTGAGCAGGTGACAACATTTTAGTGTGTTTTACCTCCAGATTAGGGATAAACTTGGCCTTTTTGAAAGTTGTGGTCCTAGAGATGCCCGGTGAATCCTGTTAGTGATTAGCTGTCTCTTCCTGTATCGATGCCAAGAACCTTCAGTGTCTAAAACAGTTACCTCTTTTCCCCTCCTTTTCCCCCCATACAAGTTTCCTGTTTCCTGGGAAATTCAGCCACAGCTGAGATTTTGAATACCAGAAGCAAGTTCTGGTCCTGTGAATGTACTTCTGTGGAGCAGTTTAACTGTAGTGAGTGGAGGGATGGATGTGAGGTGGCTCCTTGTTAGTAACAGTCATATTCAGGAGTTGAACATCTCTCTAAAACATTGTTTGAGGTATGTTCACAGCCCAATTTCTGAAATATTTTGGTGCAGTCCTTTATAAAATATATGTGATAAGTTGGTTTCTAGGTCTCTGTTTTATGTTTGTATTTTAACAGCTATTTATTTACCATTTCCTCCGGAGTAAGTACAAAACCTTATTTTAAGTTGTTTGCTTTTTATCAGCAACACAAAAAGCCAACGTGCTTACCAGAGCCAAAAATTAATGTAATGGGAAATAATTTCAGACACAAGATCAGTCCCTCTTTTGTGGTCTTATAAAATTCAATGGGCAGTTCTTGAGAGCTTGACTAACATGGAGCTTAAACTCAGCATTTCAGATTTTATTTAGGAAAGTAACTTGCTGAATATAAAGTAATGAATATTAGTATAGCTGTGTTTCAGTGTTGCATCTCTGGGCCCGGTTCCTCCAGCCCTTTATCCCAACTGGCAGTAGCTAGTAGGTGATCCTAATCCAGGCACCAGATTCCACTTTTTAAAGTGACTGAAACCAGTGTATCTCACATCCATACTCCCCGTGCCACTGGTTTTGGTCTATTAGCCAGATCTGGACTCTGCATATCTGCTTGCTCTCAAGATCTGGAGCTTAATTTTAAGGTTCGAGGTTTAATAAAATACAGGCAATGTTCTGGTCAAATATTTTGTTCACTGCAATTTTATTTCTTGCTGTGGCAAAAACCCACATGGCCTTTCTTGGCCTTCAAAGGAGTAAAAACTTAATAACACTTTTCATATGACTTGGTTTCAAAGGCTGGAATTAAGAGGAGGAATTCTAGTGTCAAGATAGCTGTTGGGTTCTTTTGTTCCCCCAGTCCAGATCAGGAGGATATTGGGGAGTTGTCAGCTTTTACTTGTGTCTTACTCACATGGATAATGAATCATCCTCAGTGATGAGATGTTTTTGCACTAAGGGGATGTTGCAGACCTGTTTGTGGCAGGTTGGCCTCTAAGTATTTTGTTCAACAGAAAGCCACTGTTTACGTATTTCTTTTTTTATAATCTGTGAGGAGGCTTTGATCCTTTGACCTTGGTAATGCCAAAAAAAAAAATAGCTGAGTGAGTAAAAGCTTTACATTTGTCAACAGTAGTGTTAAAAAGGGATCGTTAGGACTGTACAGGCTTATAGGATCTTAATGTAAGCTACCTTTTTGATTGCCTTCCTGGGAGTATTACCTGTTACATGATCAAAACTAAATAAATATACAAGAAATTACCTATCTTAAATGAAGAGACGTGCCTAATTCTGAGAAATGTCTGCAAAGTGCTGAGGCTCAGGAATGCTGTCAGTTGCAGCACGCCTAGGCTGAAGCTTTCTGCTTTCCCTTGATAGTGATCCTTACTGTCCCTCCACAGCAGGAACACCAAAGATTGGGACACTGGGGTAAAATCCCACAAAAAATGAGGTTGGGGTCAAAGGCAGGGGGTGTGTGCCCTCCAAGCCAACATCATAGTTGCTCTTCATGGGAAATAAGCCTGGATTTTCTGTCCATCTCTCTTGAGAACGCATTTGCAGGCTTATATGTAGCTCGTGGTTTGAGACGTGCGTGCACATTCTCTGCTGTTTTGTCCCCTGCCAGCAGCATCCCCCTCATCTCCTTCTGCAGGCAGGCTATTACACACAGCAGGGTCTCTCGCAGCAGGGGTGCTTTATGTTACTGAAAGCTCCTGTGATGTCAGAAAGATTTAAGAAATAATAAAAAAAATCCTGAAAAAGAAAAAAAAATCCCTACAGCTCTGGAAACCACTTGTGTCTCCTGATGGTGTCAGGACTGAGGGTTCTCGCCCTGCTCCCTTGAGAGGAGCTGCCCTCACCCCTTTTTGTGTTCACGTAGGTGCTGTTTCATGGAAGCATCCCAAACAGAACCCAACTGGAAAATGTCTGATGCCTGTACATCCCAGAGTGAGTGAGAGCTAATCCCACATGCCTCGGTGATAAATGTTGACCTTTGGGTTTGCCCCTACCACTCTTTGCTCCTGAGCAGCTGCTCTCTGCTCCTGCCAACCTAGATTGGCAAGAAATTGTGATTTCAGCTACTTTAGTTTTCCTCAGCATCTGTCGAGTTGGTGAGGGGTATATTCTCTCTTCTGCCTTCATCTTGCATCTCTGCTCCGAGGAGAGGCTGAGACACCACCGCAGTCATCATCAGGTGAGAGATGTTCCTTTCTTTTCCGTGGACTGGAGGAGCAGGAAGCCTGGAGGAACAGTATTCCCGGTGCTGCTCAGGCCTCCCTCTCTCAGTGCATCACTACCTGGCAGCTGAGGCCTGTCAGGCAGCCCGTGGCTGGGAAGGCTGCCAGGTGAACACATGGGCACGGATGCAGCCGCGAGGAGCGCGGGCACGAACCGGGGATGGCAGGATGGGCGTCCCAGCTGGATGCGGCCCCAGGACCGGTTCCCGCTGAGGGGCTGCGTGTCCCTGCATCTGAAGGCTGGAGCCGCTTCAAACGGCCTCGGTGCCGGCTAATTCGGGGCACGGGAGAGCTGCCAGGCTCAGGCGCGCAGATCCCAGGGACCTCGGGCTTTGGCTTGGCCGTGGAGCAGGGGAGGGAGCTGGCAGGAGCGGCACGAGTTCCGTGTGCTGCCTTGCTGACGCGCTTTGCCCAGAGGGGCTGTCGATGATGGCTTTTCCTTTGTGCCTCCTGCCATCTGCGCCCCGCTGGGGCCGAGGCCGTGGGCCAGGAAAGGTGCTCAGGGGAGGGAAGGCTTCTTCGGCAGATCCTGGGTGTGTGGACAGCATTTGGAGCACGGGGCGGCCAGGCTGATGCCGGCACTGCTCTCCCTGGAGGACGGGGTGTGAGCTGGGACTTCACCAGGTAGATGTGAGCAACAGGAGCAGCCCCAGGTGTTGGTTTGAGGGATCCTGCTGTGGATGGGTGCTCTGTCTTGCTGGCAGGGTTGGGGTCTGTTGTTCCAGGAGGGTTTTGCCATGTTCCCAGGGCATGACCTGAGCCGTGGTTGGCAGTGCTGGCTCTCGGAGCAGTCGCTGAAGTGACACAAGGGAGTTGTGACTTGCTCCTGACTGGGCTGGAACTGAGCTGGGTGGGGAGCTCAGGTGTTTCCTGAGACAACGCAGCACCATCCGAGGGAAAGCACTGCACAATGTGTGGACATGCAGAAGCTGTTGGCTCCCTCCAGCACCCACTTCGGGGTCTGTGTGTGCAAAAAATGAGCAAAAGTATTTTTCTTTGCATTGTTGAGGAAGAGGGACTCCTTTAGTGAATTGGGGTTTGGGGCTTTTATGATGGTGCTATTCCCATTCCCAAGAGAAAGAAATCCTTTCTCCCTCCCCTTCCCTGGGACATGAAATGTTTTAAAATTATGGTATTTGTCCTTGTTTGGAGGGTGGAACTGGCTCTTTGATAAAACCTCCAGCTCTGCTGTGCAGCTCAAACATAGTAGAGTTATGAGATGTTTTCTGCCTGGTGTCAGCTTGAAGCCTTGCAGACACTGAATCCCTCTAGAGGAGGGCACATCTGTTCAGGAATCTGATCTCATTTCTGCCTTATAGGTTCTCCAGCTAAATGGACCATTTGCTTTCATGAAAGTAATTGCTTTGAATGCTGTGGAAAAGAGAAGCCAAAGCCACAGACTGCATCTAACCTCGCTGGTGTTTATACAATAAATTAATAAACACTAAAAGGGTAGCAGTCAAGTTTACAACAGCGCACAGTGTATTTTTAAGCCGTCCTGGATACTGCTAGAAGAGCACACAGCCCAGCAGCCACTCTCTGTGATGTGAAAACGCTGGCTGTGGCTGCAGGCAGGGGTTACAGTGCACCCAGGAGCGACGTGGAGCCGCGGCGGAGCAGCTCCACAGAAACACATCTGCTCCTGCCCTGCCGAGGGGGAGCTGCTCTGGCTCCCTGCTGCTGGCACTGCATTGTCTGCCTTACCTGAGCCTCAAGAGGGCCTGTAAAATGCACCAGTATTACCAGTAACAGCACCAGGATGCTGTCGGCCTCGGCACGTTATTCCTGAGGCTGCTCTGGCCTTCCTGCTGCCCAGATGCTGTGCAGGCAGGGAGTGTGCTCCCAGCGTGGAAGGAACACAGCGAGCCTGGGGATCCTGGGTCACTCAAACTCCGTGTCATGGTGACTTGTGTGCTCTCTCTGCATGTCAGAGAGGCATAATTCCCTTCTTGCCATAAATCTTCATCTCTCCCCTGCTGCACTGCCCTGCCCTCTCTGCACATCCATAGGCCTGCTTCCTGTAAAACAGGAGAACCACAGCACTCCCTGTCTGAAAGGAGTAGAGGGTCTTCCTCATGCACAGGCTCCCTCTCCTGCCATTGCACCCACCCACAATAAAAATAGTGTTATATATACATATATTTACTGCAAATGTATTATTGTGAATTGTATGTAATTATATATGTGCATACTAAAATATATAATAATATGTTATTATTTAAGCATGTGAGGTTAGGCAGATGCTTTTTTAATGTTTAAATGATAATGTATTTATGATAATTATATATTTAGGCATATTAAAAAACATTTCCTCAATCTCATACCAGCGTCACAAGGGGAAAGGAATGGAGCATTACGATGGAAGGTTGCTGCTAGCTTTGTATGTATAACTCTATTTTTTTCTATAGGATTGCTGTTAAAGACAGGTTGCCTTAGGTTTACTTGTTAATATTGCCTTTTCTGGGGTTTTTTTTGTTTGTTTGTTTGTTTGTTTGTTTGTATGTTTGTTTGTTTTAAGTGGCAAAAGTTACATGGATTCTTCAGAAAGAAGAAACATTTTTACTGATATATGGTGTTTACATGGCACCAACCAAACTGTGGAGCTCATGTTTATCACCCAGGCCACAGCCACCAGGGGCCAGCCCAGGCACTTTCTTTAGAGGCTGCGAAGGGCTGAAATGAGGAGAGCAGCGATTTCTCTCCCTCCCGTGCGTGTACCTGCTCTGTCCCGCCCTCTCTCACCTCCCCTGAGAACTGCGTTCACAGTCTTGGGGCAGACATAGCACCGTTCCAACCATGACTTCTTTCTTGTTTGGTTGGGTTTTTTTAAATTAAATATAAGAAAATTAATTCTGTTTCTGCAACGATCTCCCATCCTACTGGGATTCCAGCACCAGCTCTGCAGAGCAGCTCAGTCACAAGGTGTTTGCCTCAGCCTCCAGCTTGCACAGACGGTGTGTGAGGGAGATGGGGAATGGGGTGCAGTAAAGCCAGAGGCAGAGCAAGTGTCCAGTTCCAACAGGCTCCTGGCTGGATTCGGGGTTGCACAAAGCTCTGGTTTCCCCTCAAGACGGCAAACCTGTGGGGTTGTGGGTTTTACTGCCAGATGGATGAAGATGGCTCCACCGTCTGCAGCTGACTTTTAAGTGAAGTAAGCAGGTAGCAGATAAGGTCCATTGCAATCTGACTGGCACCACATGGAACTGCCTTTATTTAGCACCGTGGAGCTACTGCTGTCCTCAGGATGTAGCGTGGTACTAACCACTCCTTCAGCTGGCCTAATTATGGTATGTTGGTCCTGAGTTGCAGCTGCTTTTGTCCCAGTAATGTGGGGATTCACAGAGTACCTATTGCTGCATCCCATGAGTGCAGGGAGCTGCTGGACCAAGATGCCAAATCCCAGCTCCTGGGTGAGACCCAGTAAGGAGCTGAGCCATAGCTTCGGGGGGAAGGCACCGACCAAGACTTTCCCCCCTGATACTTATACAATGCCACAGTTCTGAGCAGGGCTTCACAAGCTGAGAAAGAGCACACTGGAAGTGTTTCCATATCCAATAAACTCAGGACCAAGTATAACAAACCACAGGGTGGAGGAAAAGTGTGATGGAGACTCAAACAAGTGAAAAATGAGGACTGGGGATGCAGGCAGCACTGGGAATAGGCACCCAATTCTCTCTGTGAGCCCAGGAGCAGGATTTCCCTCCCCAGCCTTGCCCCAAGAATGACTTTCCCAGCTCTTTTGGGCAACTTACATCATTTCTGAATTTTTGTTTTCTCTCCTAAAAGTGAGCTTGCAGCTTTTATGTCTTTGCAGTGCGGCTGGAAAAATGGTAACTGCAACACGCTCCAAAGAGCCACCAACCACTAGGTGAGATTTACCCGGGAGAGGAGGGGCTTAGCTCCTGAAAAGCACTCTCCTCCCTTTTCAGGTCCTCTGAAAGCTGGAATCGATGCTCCACTGTTGGCAGAGCAGGAATTCAGGTGGGACCATAGAGGTCTCTCCTGGGGAGCTCAGAGAGGAGTGCATTTCTGCTGATGGAAATCAGCTTTCAGCAACGTTGCTGAGCTCCCTGCTGCTTTAAATGCTTGCCTAGATGTTAATAATGATGTTGTTCCACAGCTGAACAGATTCAAACAGTGGGAAATACACCCACCTTATTTAGAGGTGGTGAAATAAGCGTATTTTATTTAATAAAATGTCATAACACTATTTTGGCATTAGGCCTGTTCTTGGTGTCCCCTGTGCTGGTTCCTGTGTCTCTGTTGGGTATGGGGTTGCCTGGTGCTGGTATTGGCAGCCAAAATATTTTGTTGAGTTTTTTTTTAATGAGGAACCAACATTTTTGACTGAGGATTTTGGCTCCACTTTGTGACTGCAATCAGCCAGTGACAGTTGAAGACTGTGACATTAAAAATATATTTTTTAACTACAGTTAATTGATCCTCATGGGTAATTAGCATGCAATGGGCTGTTTGCTCTCTATTTATCACTCTGCTCTGCTGAACAAACTTGGCTGTGCTGTCTGCTCCTGTATTTCCACTGTCATCCATGAATCCCCCCCATACCTTGGTGATGCCAACCTTGGATTTCAGAAGGCAGAGGCTTAACCCCTGGGTTAAGAGCAGGGACAGGCAGCAACCAGGTGCCACTGAAGGACCCAGGCTGCTGGATGGTTTCAGACATCCTGTGGGTGCTCTGCTCCAGTCTCCATCCCCATTTCTCTTTCTGCTGCTTTCCTTCTCCTGCCCTGCTGCGGCTCCGGCTGGGAAGCCAGGGCCATGTGTGTGTCTCCAGGCTACAACTCGGACTGACCGTGGCTCTGCAATAAACCAGGGGAGCGTGTCCCTGCCTGTCTGGCATGTTAGGCAGAGGTTCAGTCTCCAGACCTCATTTCAGGCAGTCAGAAATGAGAAGGGAGAAGATGATTTTCTCTCCTCCCCAAGAGCCAACGATGCCCTCGCAAAGCTCCTGCCTTCACAAAGCCAGGCTGCACAGCCAGTGTGGGCAGCTGTGCTGGAGCTGCTGGCTGGACTGCAGGGATGCTCCCTCCCAGGATATTGGAGTGTGTGTGAGGCTGGCTCCAGCTGCAGAGATGGAATGGGCTGAAAGGATGCTTTAGAGGCACTGAAGAAATGCTGAGAGAATACGCTGGAAGCTTGGGGGTTATGGGGCTGTGTCATGGCTGAGCTGACCGCTTTAGCTCTCCTTCAAGCTGCTCTCTATTTCTTTCAGAAACAGCTCAATTTTTCATAACTTCCCTGTGTGAAAAGCTTATTATTTTCTGTTGCTGTTGTTATTCTCCAAGGTCACACAGCATCTCTGTGGCAGAAATGCAGCCCTAGGAAGGAGCTGAGCCATCTTGGCTCCATTTTCACATCCATCCAGACACCTTTGCCCTCACCCTCAGGCAGCAGTGATGGGGAGATGTCCCTTTGACAGAGGGATGTAATAAGTGTTATAAATGGAATAACTGGGCACAAAGAGGTAATTAATATGTGGATGTGCTCTAGTTAATTGGGGAGACTGTAAACACCACTCTGCCTGGGCTGGACACAGTTAAGGGGAATTGGTTTGCTCCTTTCCATCTGACACATGAGGAGCAGAGCAAGAAGTTCTCAGCCTTGTGCTCCTGATAAGAGGTCAGCTTTCCCATTTCCAGGTTGGCCACACTCTCCCACCACCATCTATGCAAACAGTTGTTAAAATGACTCCTCGTGTTACCATTTAAGTTGTTTTAACTGCACAAATTACTTCTGTGTAGTGGTCAAAATTATAGGCAATTGCTACTTGGAGAGCAAAGCATCTGTGCAGCAGGGTGGGGAATTCTAAGTATTTCTTGAAAGAAAAAGGAAGAGCAGTGGTGCCCTATTAAAGCTGCTCTAGAATAATAAATCCAGCACGGAGAGGAACCATTTCAATCCACATACTTCCTGAGGAAGGTTTTCCTTTCAGCAGCAGCACAATGGTCACCACAATCAGATGCTCCAGCAAAAACCTTCTCAGGGCTGCAGCAGGCAGTGTCTGCCTTTCACAGGATGCTGCAGGAGTGCCAGGCACCAGGCTGGTTTCCCCTGCTTGGCTGCTCAAAAAACCCAAGGAGCATCCATTGCAGTGACAACGGTTGAGGCTGTTTTGGGTAAATGCTTCAACTTCCCATCGCAGCAGCAGCAGGTAGGTGTCCCCTACCCTGAGGCTTCTCCCTAGTCCGAGTCTCCTCCAGAGAGCGCCACCGGAGCCGCTCCGGAGGCGCAGCTGCAGTGAGAAGAAATGTGCTGCCGGCTAATACAGCAGGCACTCCACTCACAGAGAGGCAAGGATGTGGGAAGCACTCCCACGGGAAGCTGGCCGAGTCCTGCTCCCCAGCCTGCTCACTTTGCTGCGCCCTCAGTGGGACAGCAAACCAACCTCGTCCTGGGCTGCATCGGGAGAGGTGTGTCCAGCAGCTCGAGGGAGGGGATCCTGCCCCTCTGCTCTCCCCCCTGGGACCCACCTGTAGTGCTGCTTCAGCTCTGCAGACATCAGTGTAAGGACACGGACAGGCCGGAGTGAGGAGAGCTGGTTGTCCAGCTTGGAGAAGAAAAGACTCTGGGGAGACTTTGCAGCACCTTCCAGTACCTAAAGGAGACCTAAAAAACAAAGCTGGAGAAGGGCTTTTTGCAAGGGCCTGTAGGGCTAGGGCAAGGGGAAAGGCTTTAGGCTGACAGAGGGTAGGTTTAGGTTAGATATTGGGAAGAAATCCTTACCTGTGAGAGCAGTGAGGAACTGGCACAGGTTGCCCAGAGAAGTTCTGGATGCCCATCCCTGAGGTGTTCAAAGGTACATTGATGGGGCTCTGAGCAAGCTGCTCTAGTGGAAGGTGACCCAGCCCATGGCAGGGGGGTTGGAACTGAATGATCTTTAGGGTCCCTTCCAACCCAAACCTTTTTGTGATGATTCTGTAACTGACTACTTTTCTAAAGTAATTGAAAATTGCTCCTGCTATTATGCACCTATTCAGGGAGCAGTGGTTCTGAAGAATTTAGTGAGGGGTTATTTGGTGTGCATGGGGACAGTTTGGGCAGTTTTCTTCTAGCAATAAGGCAAAAAGTTATGAGGGTAAAAGACTCACATGAGACAAAGTCTGCCAGGGGCTCAGAGTTGATTCAGAGATGTCTTAGGGTGCCTGTGTGCAGGAAAAAAGTGATTTAACAGAACACAGGGCTCCATTCCCAACAGTGTGGAATACCTTGAGCCCAAGGAGAAGTTTTCACAGGAGCTTCTGTCTTTGGCAGGGCTTCTGAGGGCAGTGGCCACCCCAGCACCCGCCTGGCTGGGCTTGAGGCACTGAGTGACAGCAAAGGTCACTGCAGCTCCCCCAGAGCACCCAGCACTGATGGTTCACCTGGAGAAAATGGCAACTGGGGCTGAAAAGGAGAAGGTGACGGGACTGGGAGGTGGTTTTGGGTAACAAGGGGAAGGAACTGAGGGTGTTTGCTCAGCAGATGTGCTGAGGCCACCCGGCACAGAGAAAGGTGGGTCCCTGCCTTCCTCTGAGCCGGTCTCATCACATGAAAACAAGAGGCCAGAGGAAGAGGTTTATGGCTGGTGTGTCTGAAACAAATCAAAGGAAAGAATATTTGGCTTGCCTGAGCATGGCAGGGAACATGCCAAATATTTCATGTGGGAGCACAAGGGTCAAGGTGTTGCTGTGCTGTGTTGGAGAGGCATATCCCGATGGGCAGGGACTGATGGCAACAGCAAGGAATGGGCCTGAAGTCACAGATATTGGACCAGAATTTAAATAAAAACTCTGCAATTTGTTATACAGCTCAGAGGGACAGAGTTGGGAACAAAAATCTGGCTGTCACCCCAGGGGACTGCAGTGTGCTTCAGGGACCTCCAGTTGCACTGCATTGCTGATCTCCTGCCTTTCCTGTCCCTTCCCAGTTCCTTCCCTCTCCCTTCCCCACCCCACCTCTCTTCTGCAGCTGATGTTTGCTATAGAAAAGGACAGGATTTCAGAGACAAGACAAAAAGTTCTTTATTTCCATCCACCTGTGTTTGCTTACTCACTTGTCAGCCTTACTCCCTAAGTCAGAATTTAGCACCTATCACCTTCCCTTCCCACCCCCCTAATTTTCCTGCCTTGTGATTTGGGTTTTTCCTGGGCATTACCCTAACATTTGGGATGTAAAATTTCCTGCTAGGGGCCTCACTTGAATATACAAACGTAATATAAAGGCTGACAGGGGGAGATGAGCTGCTTGGAAGCTGTGTGAGGAGTATGGTGTTTGTATAAAGCTTCCATAAATGACAGAACTGGCCGGCAGGAACGGCTCTGCAGCCTGAGCCCACCACACTGGGCCAGCTTTGGGGTGGGGGTGGGTATGGTGCTGGAGGGAAATGCCTCTCCTTGGGCAAATTGCTGGAGGAGCAGCAGAAACTCCTGTGCAAGCTGAGCCAGACAGAGAGAAACATTGTCGTGCCTATTTTAGGATTTTTGTGCTGCTGCTCCTCACCACCCTGTCCAAATACATCCCTTTAATGGATTCTGCCTGAGAGGAAGCACATACATCCTCCTGTGAGAGGATGCCTGTGCCCATAAGCCTGTTTCCCAACACTATAAATTGGTCCTATAAAAGATGTTACTCCTCCCTGCCTCTCCTCAATAACTCCGTGCCGGGGCTGTAACAGCACTTTGCTGCCATCATATTTTTCACCCCAGGCCCCCCCTCTTTTTTCCTCCCGGGTACTGAAGAGCTCCCAGCAAAACCAGGCAGTTCAGCATCCCAGAGGGGTCTGCTGGGGATGCTCTGGGAGGAGGTGGGACACTGGGCACAGAGGGGAGGACGGTGGCAGTAGGGCCACAGGAGAATTTGGGAGCTGAGTGGGTGCATAGAGTGAGGTCCCAAGAGCTCTGCAGTCACAAGGGTAAATCCAGCTTTTCCAGGCTCAGCCTCCTGGGGTGACCCCCCTGATGATCACAGTGCCCTGTGGGAAGCCCAGCCCTGCAGTGGAGGCTGTGGGCTCATCCTCAGGGGTTCAGCATTCCTTGTTGTGTGAGGAGGATCTCTGCTGCCCTCATCCAGCCTGCCTTCCTGGTGGATTGTGCTGCCCAGTGCGAAACTGCACACACATGGGGCTGAAATGGAGCAGGGAGGGTTCCCAGCTGGCTGCCCAAATCCTGCCCATCCCAGCACACCCTTGGCACAGTGCTGGGATCCACAGGGAACGCCAGAGACCCCACTGACACCCTTGCTGCTCAGAGGGGAAGGCTTTCAGCTTTATTTAAAAACAGTAAATGCCTAATTCCCCCTAAAAGTGACCAAGTGGGGAAGTGCTCATCTGCACCCAGTTCCCCCCTCTCCAGTGGCACTGGGACCAGGAGCAAAGTTAGGTCCTCTGCATGACAGGCATCCAAGTTGTGGCTGCTAGTGGTCTTTTGGGGCTTCTGCTTGGGGCTGCTCCTCTTCCTTGCATGCATGGGGAATGCAGCAGAGTAATTTGTGTCTGGAAGTTTGTGTTCCCAAGTTTCTTTTCCCTGAGGATGTCAGAGCCCTTCCACTGAACACTAAAGAGATGATGTGGTCTCCTTCAAAAATAAATGCATTCCTTGGGTGCTCGTTGTGTAAGCAGGGCGCAGTGTGGCTGCTGAAAATCTGCACAAGCCCAGCACCAGGGAAGTATGTATCGAGACAATAAAGGTTTAAACTAAACCCTTAGAGGTTTCTCTGACAGTTGGAGCTTGGAGCTATCCCTTGGTCACTGGGTAAAGCCTTGGGGGGAACGCTAGGATGTGGCTCACCTCTTCTTCAAGGTGTCACTTGTGTGCATGGCTGGGTGCCTTGGGGTAACAGGGCAGGGCTGTGTGCTGCAGGGGATCCCAACTCCTGGGCCAGTGGCATCTTCATACTCGGAAATGGGATTGGGACATGCTGAGCCCCTCTGTGCCCACTGCTTGAAAGAGAAGGGGAACATCCTAAAGCCATAAAATCTTGTCAGCTCACATCTGTCACATCCTGCCCAACAGGCTGGGTAAAACCAAGCAGCTGCAATGTCTTCACCTCACTTGTGCTTAGATTTTTTTAAAAGATCCATTCCCCTTGCTGTTCCTGCCCTCTCATCTGAGCTGTGACTCTCCTGCTGCAACCCTGCAGCAAGTTGCTGCTGGGAGCAGCCCCCTTGCTTTGTGCTCTTCCAACAAAGCATGGCCAAGTATTTGCATGAGGGCAGCTTTAATGAGCTGCTTTTCTGATAATGTAAATAATCTTGTCATCTTCCTGACAAATTAATGCCTAACCCCACCCCCCACCTCTTTCTAACTGGCTAAAGTGTTAACCATTATTGCTTTGGGGCTTATTAATATTTTGGAGCACAGTAGTGACACTGGGAGAATGCTGGGAGGTTGTATGAATTAATGCTCCTTTGCCTGTCAGGGTATTTAAGTCTTAGGTTTGGGACATGGGTGATTTAAATAATTCCCATGGATCCCTCAGCTTCCCTTGTCACATGCATGGGGACAGGAGAAATCACACGTACAAGCATGATTAACTAATGAGCTGTCTAATGAAATGCTTCTGACTACAGGCATTAACCATCTACTGCCAAGCAGATCAGGGGGAAAAAAAGGCATAATCCCATGTCAAAGTTCCCTAGTGTGTCACCCTGCCTTTGGTGACAGAGGCTGGTCGCACCCCACGTGTGAGAGATGCTCTCTTCTGATAGGAGGAAGATTATTTACCCAACCCAGATGAAATCTTCTCATTTAGCAGCCTTGAGCAGAGGGCTGCCAGCTACAAAACCCAGTAGGAACCCAAAACAAACAGCTCACAAAATGAGGAGAAATTTAATAAAAGAAAAAAAAACAACAGATTTTTTTTTCGTATCTGCATGTATAAAACACAGATTATCACACAGATGCTCTGACAACACACCTTCCCAATATGTAAAAGTCACACACTTGTAAGGCCAGGCCCTGTCTCTGGAGCTGGATTTGCTGGCTGCAGGCACTGCCTGTACCAAACAGGGGCTGCAGGGCCAGGAAACAAATGCAGCTCTGTTTCCTAATGCAGCTAAATTCAAAACTTTCCATGGAAGCAGGAAAAACACTGTCTGCAATAGGCTGAAAAGCTGTGCATGGGTCAGCAATGCTTTTGGGGGATGCGAAATGTCACCGGTGGGATACAGGGAACTGCACCAGGCAGCCACCAGCTTCTCCCAGATTACTTCAAGGAATTAGAAGCATCTCCTGGGGCCCCAGCCTTTCTGCCCCTTGGGCTGGGACTGAGTTATTTTCCCAACCATGGCATTTCTCAATCCACAAGTAACCAACCTGTCTCTCTGGTATTCTCCTGGAGCAAAGAGGGAGTGTTGAAATAAGGGAGTCCCTCCAGGCTCACGGAGCATCAGTGGCATTCCTGGGAGCTTACTCTTCACTGGGCTGTGGGGAGAGGTTTTGTGCTGAGGTGGGATGTAGATATGGATCCTGGAGAGTTTGGTCCACCTGTTTTCTGAGGTGAAGTGCATACCTAATTGTGCCAGTCCCAAATCCAGGACTCACGATATATCAAATGGGGTTTTTACAGTGGGTGTGGGCTGTGAGCTTCCATCTAATTCCCTGTGTTTAGTCTATTTCCCCAGGGGCTGTTTGGGGCCCTGCTCAGCCTGGGCTGGGCATCTCTCCTGTGTGTGTTTCCTGACTCCCAACGTGCAGGAAGCGGTTTTGAGGGATGTTGCGGAAATTCTTTGTCTCCACTTCCTATTTCTTTTCCTGCTCACCCCCCTCATGCAGGCACGTGTGCTGCCTGCTCGAGCAGCCTTGGGCTTCCTCGTTCTGGGGCATGTCTGGTGTTTTATGCTTTATAAAAGATGGGAAGGGCAGGTTTTTGATGCCCCATGCACTCATGTGGCTGTCCTGGTGAAGCACAGTGACTTTCTCCAGGCTGATCCATCCTTCCCAGAGCCTGGGGTGGCCCTTGCTCTGCTGGGCGTCCTCCCATTCAGGTGTTGGAGGAGCAGAGTGGGTTTGGGTGCAGGCTGAGGGCATCCCTTCTTCTTCTCATCCTGGATAAATGGCTTTATTCCCACAAATAACAGGATGTGGGAGCTGCCAGAAATCCCGGTGTTTCCTGACAGCATTGTCAGCAGCTATTCCTGGGTGCTCATTTCCAGCAATTTGCACGCTGGAAAGTGAATTTCTGCTACACAGAATGTGCCTGTGCAGGGAGGAGGCCAACAGTTGTGCCTGCAGTTTGGTTTTCTGGTTTATAATCCAGTAGCTCCCACTGTGGTAGGAGAGATGCTGACGCTGCTGGGACGAGGGCCAGCCCAGCTCCTCTGCCTGCAATCTCTTCCAGCACCTCAGAGGCACCTGAGCTCGCATGGCAAAAGGGATGGGATGGCCCTGTGGCAAAGGGGTCTCACTGTGGCTTGGGAAACCCTGGGCAGGCTCTGCTCCCTGTTTTATCCCCCCCAGCAGGGCAATGAACGTGCTGGTTCCCCCAGGGACTGCTCAGCTGGGAATTATTTTGGAGTTCCAAAGTCTTCAAACTTATTTTGGAGTTCCAAAGGATTATTTTTTTTGCCCCTAAACATTTATCCAGCACCTGCAGCCTCGACAGGTCTCTGGTTCGGGCCAGGAATGGGGCAGACTCGTTCTGCCAGCCAAAAGGAGCCCACGGGCAGAGCAGCACCAGGCTCCTGCCCTTGCCAGGGTCTTTCCCGTTTCTATGATCTATGTGCTACACCAGGGAAAAACAAGGGATGTTACAGCGCGGAAAAACTCTGCTACACCAGGAGTGCACCTTCTCCCACCTACAGCTTCCCACAGACTCTGTGGGACTCCCATCCCTCCTGCCATGCCTCTGCATCCCAGGAACACCCACCCCCCGTCCCAGAGCGTCAGACCAAGGCAGGGATGACCGGGAATTACCTGCTGACCCGGGGCAAGTCCTACTCGGAATCTGAAATACAAATCCGAATTCTTTAGCTATAGCCCCATCTAATGGCTCGATCCCAGCAGCTCCCAGTGCGATGCCGCTGTTCGGAGGGGTGCAATTCCTGCTCACGGGCTGGGGGCTCCTCAGGGCATGCCAGCAACATTCCCCTGCCCAGAGCCGTGACCAGGGACACGGCAGCGGCTGCCACCTCCCCTGGGCCACCCCGGGCCCTGGCTGTGCCCCAGGCTGCGCCCTGCAGGGACAGCAGGGGGTTGTTTTTCCCCGTGTTGTGCGCACAAAGCAGCTGCCCTGCCGAGCTGTGCGGGGCTCCGGCTCCCGGCCCGGCGCAGCCCGGACAGCATTCCCTGCCTGCAGGGCCCCGCAGGAGCACGGCTGGGACACAGAGCAGCAGCCCATGGACGCATCTCCGGCGGCTGCGGGGGCCGCGGCACGGATGGAAACCCCGACCCACTGGCTCCCAGCCCTTTCCAGCGAGGAAAATCGGGAAAACTTCCAGCAAACCCACGGGGTGGGCCCTGGGGCGTGGAGCTGGGACAGGCACTCTCTGTCCCCGGGCTGCTGCTCCTGGGCTGAGCCCCTGGAGCCGTGTGGAGCTCTGCACCGATGTCCCGACGGAACAGAAAGTTCACCCGATGGTGACTTTAATGGAATTTAAATGCTGTCTGTGGCTGAGGTAGGAAAAGCCATGAGAAATTAGGCCAGTGGGGCTGGTTTTGCCAGGATGGCTCAGCCCAGCTGCTGCCTGGAGGAGAAGTCCTGCCTCTGCTTGGAGCCTTGCTGGCTGAAGCATCCCTCTCTCCTCTGCAGGGGCTGGCGGCACTGGTGCCGGGTGGTGGGCTGCTGGCTGGGGCTGTCCTGAGCCTGAGGAGGCTCTTGCTGCTGCCTCTGGGGAATGGTTCCATGCCAAGCCAGGTCAGCAGCTGGTTTAGGGTGGTTTGGTTTGGGGTTTCTTTTTTAACTGCATTTACACACATCCTCACCTCTTGGTGTTGACCCAAACCCAGCTGCCAGTGCCAGGTGTGGCTGATCTTGTCTTCTGGAGCCAAACCGTGGTGTTGAGACGATCTAGCAGCAGGCTGGAAGGCCTGGGTGCTCTGCTGTGTCCACCAGGGTGGAGTGAGGAGGGCCAGCCCTCCGTGGTGCTGTGGGGCTGTTGCAGTCACGTTATCCACGTGTGCCAGGGTGTGCACAGGCACCGTGTGTGCATCCACAGATCCACAGCCCTGGCTGTGTCACCCAGCCTGCCTGGTGAGCTTGTTTGGGACTTTGTGCTGCCAACAGCAGCACGCAGCAGGGAAATGAAGAGGATGTAGGCCCAGCAGGAACCCGGCTGCAGCTCCTTGCCTTATAAACTGCTGTGGGGTTGAAGCCAGGATCAGGATTTTTCCAAGCCTGGCTGAGAAATGCTCCTGTGGCTGGGCAAAGAAGCTCCTCTGTGCAACGCACCTTGGTGGCTCTGGTTTTCTACACCACTTCCAGTGCTGTGGGTACTTCCTTCACCTCCCACATCCACCATGGATGAGGCTGTGTCCTGATCTGCCATGTGACCTGGCCTCTGAGACCCTCAAGTTGGCTGAGTCTGAGTGGGGGTGTTGATTTTGGGGCTTTTTGAGAGCCCTGGGGGGCACGAGGCCATTGAGAACAAGGTGGCACCATCAGGAATTGTCCCTTTGGCTCTGGAGCACCACTGTGAGAGCAAGCCCTGGCTCTCCCACAGCAACAAGTTACACACTGTCCCACAAAAGCACAGAAATGCAGGAAACCAACAGCTGGAACCTTAGAATATTTTTTCCCCAGTTTTTGGTCTTTGGACTTCCCCTGGCACTAGGGAAGGGGATCCTCCAGCAGCTGGGGCTGGACCAGGGGGCTGTGGCACGGCTGTGACTGGCCAGGCTGGCACCCACCAGGCCAGCCAGCCCTGCTTGGGCTGGGCATGCCATAGCTTCCTGCTGTTCCACGGTTTTCATTTGCTTTGTGGCCACTGGAAGTTCCACCAGCGAGGCTGGAAGGGAAGCCTGGCCCACCTCCCACTGGGTTGGCTCCAGGGGAGCAAAAGGTGGCTCTTTGTGGGGTCCCTTTTGCTGTCAGGGGCAGCTGCCCCCCAGCCTCTGTTTATCCAGTGCCCATGGGCTGGCTACCAAAGCCTACCTGTAAAAATTAGTTTTGGCACAAGAAGCCCCGGGAGAGTGTTTGCCAAGGAAAAATATTGTCATTGGGCTCTGGGAAAACAGGATTACTCATCCAGGGGAAAATCTCCCGGCCAGCTTCAGCAACATGCACAGAGATACTCAGCACAGCTTTGTCTGCAGCTGCAGATGGGTGTCTGCAGAAGGATGGTGCTTCTCCTCAGTGCTGCCCCATGTCATGCCATTTGCCAGCCCTGGGGCACTGCCTGGGGAGCAGCTGATTTTGCTTCCTGCCTTGTCCTTCCCATCACCAGGCCTGCATGAAGTCACTTCCCCCTGGGCATAGAGCAATCCAAGCTTTAGTGTCACTTTCTTTTCTTTCAGACATTAAAAACCTCTCTTCTCTTCAAGCCAGAGCCAAATTCAACAAGCATCAAGCAAAGCTCTGCTAGGTGCTCTGAACTCACTCTGTGATCTGGTTTGACTGTCCTGACACAGCCTGAGAGGTGGGATTTGAGAATTGCAACACTCCAACACAAACTACTGCCACGGGCAGAGACACCTGGAGTGGGTCAGATGAGGAAGGAGGCCCCTTCATAATGTCCATCCAGGCAGGTCTAGAAAGGACAGCTGGGTCACAGCTGGGTCACAGCTGGGTGCTCACCTGGCACAGGAAGGGTCTGAAGGCCGTGGCCACCCCGGTTTTGTGAGCAGTCACAGCCAGAGGGGCCCATGCTCAGCCTGTGCCCAGCCCTGGGTTGTGCTGGGCTCCCGCAGGCTCTGTGGGCACAGCTGCCCTCAGCCCCCACAGCAGAGCCTGCTGCAAGCCCTAGAGGCTGTCCCAGGCACTGTGGCTCCAGGGCAGTGCAGCTGTTTCACTAAGGGCCAGCACTCCTGCTGGCTGAGCAGTGGCTGCTCTCCTGCCCACAGCTCACCCAGAGTGCAGGGGGGAGCCCAGGCTTGGGCATTCCTGCACAGACAGGGTGCAGCAGCCCTGGATGGGCCTCTCCAGGACATCCCTGCCACACCAGGGGATGCAGCCACAGCAGGAAAGGAGCTTTAAGCAGGCCTGGAGGGTGGCACAGCAGCTCAAACATCCCTGGGGAAAGGGAGTGGTGAACTGTCCAGGCCAAGGGAATCGGCTTTTTCCACTCAGATCTGCCCCTCCATCAGGGGAGCACAGCCAAGGGGAATTTTTGCTCAAAAGCATTGTGAGGGAGAAAACATCAAACCTCCTCCTGAGCCCCAGCACAGACCAGCTGCCAGGTCAAGTGAGAGCAGTGACCATCACCTAGCAGCTGCTTCCTTAAAACAAAGACAAAGCTGAAGTCCAACACTGAGGAAAGCACTAAACTCCAGAGAAGTACAAGCTGAAATAAGGAATTACACCTCCAAATCTGACCACCAGCAAGCCATGCCAGTGTTGACCCCCCTGATTAAAAGGAGCAGGTTTCTCACCAGCTTCATGATGGAGATGGCACAAGATGAAAATAACAAGGGCTGGGTAAATAATTTATTATAGAGAACCAGTGTTGCCTTGTTTTTCCTCACTGCTTGCAAGTTTCATATTTTTAGGATACCAGAGGATAACTTTGCAGATGCAGTATCCATATTGCATGGCCATAGCTATACTAGTCCAAGAAGTTTAATGTATTTCTTTAAGCCAGTCTGGTGTTTCAGTATAACTTCTGATGTCCAAGGAGCAGGCCTCAGATGAGCAGTATTTGGGGAAAGATTTGGGATGGCATTTCATGCTTTGCTTAATCTTCCAGTACATGGTGGTGGGTGTAGCTGTGGTGTGAATTCAGAAGTTTTATTTTTTAAAGCAAGGGACCTTAAAGCATGTAGCTGAGATTTGTAACCTGCCCTCTGGACCAAGCTGTGGGTGCAAGCTAAGCACCCCAGAGCCCAAGGAAGGTTCTCTGCTGCCACAGAGCCTGGGAACAACGTTAGCACAGGGACTTGCACATCTCTGCAGCAAATAAAGCAGCGACTCAGCCCTAAAATTTGTCCCTTTGACAACAGACCCCTGAGTCTGATGACCCTGCCCACTACAGTTACCTCAAAGGCTGCAGCCAGCTGCTCTAAATCACAGCCTCTCATCTGTGACTGACAAAGCAAAGAACAAGGCAGGAAGTGCCAAAAGCCAAGGGGTGGGAAGGACAGCAAAGGGGATAGACAAAGATAATTTCACAGAGCAGACAAGTGGCTTAACTAGCAAGCTGTTTCCAGCACACTGCTTATCCATCTGGGACAGCAGAGCCAAGGAAGACCAGGCCCTGCTGTCTCCCACCAAGGTGCCTTGAAGAACTTGTTCTAACAATGGTTTTTCCCTGGGATTATTTAGCTTTTCTCAAAGGACCAGTGTACTCTGAACTGAGCTTTGCCAAGCTGTTGACCTTGTCACCTGGAGTCACTGCCAGTGACTCTGCTCATTCCACAGTGGTCATAATAATTCTCTTGTGGAAGGGAGCTGCCTAAAGTGAGCTATGAGGAGCACAGCTCCTCATTTTTTCCCTTTTAACTGAGGAAAGGGGAATTTATACATGCATGAGACAGGTAAAATAGGCTCAACCAAGGCAGGCTTGCTGCTGCAATAACTTTGGTTTTCAATGCACTTGCACGTTTCATGTGAAATTAGTTTTGTGGCATACCCAGACTGTGGCACACTGAACTCCTCAGCACCTTGCTTCTCGTAGCACAGCACTTGCTTTGCTCCCTCCAAAGAGAATTCTGCTCCCCAGGTGAACTCTGGGACCAAACTAGTGCACATCCTGGACTCAGCCTCACGATAAGCTGCTTACCAGCAGCAGCTAAGTAGTAAAAAGTGACTGATACAAAACTCAGCATAACTTGCCTTTTTGCCTCTAGGTCCTTGCTTTCCTTCTGGTTCAGTCTAAACCATGCATGGTCCTGTCTCTTCCCTCCAGGTGAGGGATTTCAGGACTCTCCTGGTGAAGAGAGCTTACAGGTTTTAGCTGCCCACATCCAACCCCTTCTGCTACCACTCAAAACCCAAGGAAATGATGCAGCTCAAGCTGGGCTTTTCCAGCATAGAGAGATGGTCCCATCCAGCGAGCCAGCAACATTGCTGGGCAGAGCCTTTGACCACAGCCTGAGCATGGTGCTGAACCTCTGAACACGAGAAGATGACAAGCTTATCTTAGCTCAAGAGCCAAACACAGCAATGCCAAGGTTTGCAAATTAATAAAAAGCCAACAGCATTACAGATAAATGTATTTTAATTAGGATTAAATACTATCTCAAGGTATCTTGAAATCGCACTTGTACTGTACTATCAACAGCCAGAGGCAATAAAAAAAAAGTCTGAAAACGTAGAAGTTCTAGCATCCAACACATGACAGTAAGTGCTGCCATTTAAAGCAACAAACACCGCTCCCAAAAACAGATATTCTTAGAGGAAAAAGTTGTAACATTTTTGTATGGACAAAAAAAAAAAAAAAAAAAAGTAATTTGAAGACCAGAAGAAATATATTAGTGCCTGCCTTTTTAAAAGGGTTTTTTTTTGTTTGTTTTTTCTTTTTTTTTACATTAAATACAGTTTTCTTTAAAAGCAAGGTACTTTCTAAATTCATGGTTTATATACTGTATGTACACAAGAGCAGAACATTGTACAGTGTTTTTGGATAAAGCAGCACTAACTAGCTGTGAACTGGTACGGTGTTGCTGACCCAAAAAGCAAGATGACAAGTTAAGCACTCTAGGAGAAGCATCTCCATGGTTGGTATGAGAAAAGTAAAGTATCATGTATGTACAAACTGTTCAAACAAACCCCACCAACTCAACATTGTTTGCCGTGGAACTGCACATGCTGCAGCTGATCAATGGAAGCCTGACTGCAAGAGCTGCCCAAAGCAACCATTTCCTCTCAGTAACAAGGTGCATCACCCATGCAGAGAGCACTTGCAAGGTCATTATTGCAACATGTCACCCCTGGGCTCTGGGGGAGCGCATTCTTACTGCAGCCTCAAGCCAAGGAAACACCTGCACTGTTTTCTCACTATCTAAGATACAAAATGCCCCAACCAAACCATATGAAATTGAGATTAAAGCTACGTTAAGTATCTGTATGTGCACCTGGCCTTTCTGCCCACAGTTACAAATTAAAGCAGAAAGTCTGCACCCCACTATCACCAGTTCAGATTAAAATGGAGTGGCAGTGATTTCCACCATTAGTGCAACATTAACTCCTATACTCTCTCAAAGTGACTGACTGCTCTCCAGATGCACAACACGTGCATTCAGTCTTACAAAAGTTTGCAGCCTTTTTTTTTTTTTTTTTTTTAATCTACCCCATTAAAAACCCCATTAAACTCAGGAGTGGTCTGTGTCCTGTTCAAAGCCAATTGCATCAAAATATGACTTTTATTCTAGGGTTAGCAGTGGGGCAGAGATTAAGGTTCTTCTTGTTACACATACTTTTAAACATCATTCAGCTTACATCTTCAGAAGAGGTTATCTGCTGTACTTTCAGGATGTTCTTCATCCTTGTCTTACACACTACACTGGTTTAAGGAACTAAATGTTTCTTCTTTGATGAGGACAGAAGCGAGACAACTTGTTTCTAAACTGCATTAACTTAAAGTTTCAAGTTTTAATGGTGTAAAAAATCTGACATTCAATTACAGTTAAGAGAAACTTGCTACACAGCAAACTGCATCCAAATCTACCAGTTACTGATGGGACCTTTAAATTAACCATCAACGAGTTATTCAAGGCATCCAGACCTGGAAACATCAGATCACCCAGCCAGTGAGCCAGCAACTCCCTCCCCCTTTTTCATGAGGCTTTAACAAGTGCAATTGATGTGACCTCAGCACTGGAGCCAATGACTCCAATCCCCAAAAAGGTTAGGGAGATCCTGTGTTAAGCCCAATGCAATATGCATTAGTGTCATGGAGCAGGAAGATCCCAGTGTCTACTTGTTAAAAGTTCACACAAACCATACAGATACAGACAGGATGAAATACAGACTCAAAAGGATCCATTATGCTTGAAGAAAATTCCAAATAAAATGACATCTTCTGCACAGCCCAGCCTCAGACACAGCCACACCTTTATCTAGTATAATAAACTCTGTAGTAAACTGTTTTTGACCTCCATAGAGAGTAGGAGTTGTCAAATTTAAGAAGATAAACCCCTCTCCCTGGGTACTGGTGGCTGCCAGCATACACTTCTTCGTGACAGTCTCGTCTGTACACAGGCACTATTTCATCTAGCTGAGGCTTGTTGGCATTCTTTTTGGCTTTTTCTTCACTGCTAGTATTCTCTGCAAGGGAAAAAAAGGGGTGTCAGTGAACATGGGTGGATGCTTCATGAGAGAAAGTCAGACTAATCTCTAGGGGACAAGGCCCTCTTTGTTAGTCTAGGAACGAGAGCAGCCACAAGGATTCATACCAAGGCTGGGGCTGAAGCACTCAGAAGCAGGAGGAACAGCAAGCATGCTCACTTTGTCATGAATTTAACAGTTTGATATTAAAACTCACCCCACCCATCTGCCCAGCACAGCCAGGTCAGTGTGTGGAGTGCCAAACTCTAGTTTTCAGTAGCACAATCACCCACCACTGACACACTGGGGTGACATACTGACTAGCACAGGTTACTAGGTAGGGGTTCCCAGAAAGCCACTGCTCCTAGGTTAGGGCAGCTCCTTCCAAGCAAATCACGTGCTCATTTCAAAACAGTTTTGTCATGCTAGACTCCTCCACAGGCAAAGGCTGTGGCCTGTGTCTCAGTCACTATCGGGACTTGTTCTCTGAAGCTGTTTTGCTGCAGCCTCAAGGAAACTTCCTCCCTAGAAACATCTCTTGAACACCAGGACAGGATTTTTCCTAAGGTTTCAGAGTGCAGATCCACTGTGCTCTGTTACAGCACAGGTTTCAGTTTAGTTTACTGAATAGCTAACTTATGAAAAGAATTTCCTCAGCCTCAGCTGCTTCCACCTGCCTGTAATCCAAGGAGGGGACTGAAGTTACTTGCAGAACTGCAGCTCCAATTCAAAACTGAAAACATGGCTCCACCAGATGGGAGCCAGGGAAAGCAGGAGATTACACAGTGGGGGTTTCCCTCACAGCCAGCTCTGACATGCATTAGTGTGCTTACCTTCCTCTTCCTCCTCATCATCGCTGGACTCGCTGACATGCACACTGACTGCAGTATTAGGGGAGTCTGTCCATTCAAAATACACCCCAAAACCAATGTCATAATTGTCTGTAGCAAACTCCCAAAAGAGGTAAGACCCCTCTTCATGAGTTGGTACTCTGACTGTAACCACTTCTCCTCGGCCCACTGTGATCACAGAGTCTGCATCCTGACGGATCTTTTCCTTGAAGTCTTTTATCTGGGGTCGTGTCCACATGGACGGGGCAGCGATCACTGGGACAGAATCTGGAGAGAGGGGAGGAAATACCCCTGTTAGGCTGTTTCAATTATTGATGCTGCATGCTTAAGTGTGCCTTGAGAGCACTTGAGGGCTCCAAGCATCAAAGTTGCTACCCATTTTTTTTTTTTTTAACTGAAGAAGCAAGTTCCAGCTCTGAAAAGATATATGACCCAGTGCAAATTTAATTATACCATTATTAAATGCTGCCAGTTTACCCATCCACCACATCTAAACCAACAGTGCTCACCCAGAAAAACCCCAGAAGGCAAATGTACTGCTACAGGTGACAGGTTTACATTGCACAGAACCCCTCGCTGGAAGGACCTCTAAACAGCTCTGACCCAGTTCAAATAAAGCTGAGCATATTTCTGCCAAGAACAGCTTTGTGCTAGAACTTCTATGTTCCTTTCCTTCAAGTCTAGAGTGACAGGTGGTTCTGGATCCCATCAGCTTTGCTGCTTCCTCTTTCCACCCCCCCAAAGCAGTGCTTTGCCTATGCAATATTGTTCTCCCACGAGAGACAGCAGTCCCAGGAATCAAACTCAGCTTTTCCACAGGCAAATTAAGCCAAACAAAGAACCACAGTAACCCTACTTAGGACATCCTAAGAAAGGACTTCATTATTTATCTTTAATTAAGGAATTCAGCTAGCCCCACCTTTTGGTCCATTCTCCAGCACTTCCTCCAAAACCTCTGGATCCAACTCTTTTTCAGGGCTGTCTGCATGTGCACTGGCCTGCCCATTAATGGATGGGGTGTCCCCTGGGGCAGGGCTGTTCACCTTTGATGCAGTAGTCAGGGGTGTCCCTGTCGCTGCCACCACTGCATCCTGCTGCTTCTGTAAGGCTGCCTAAAACAACAGGAATTTAAGTCAAGTACAACCAAACCCTCACAAGATGCCAGTTTTACACCTTCCAGCAGAAGGGATAAAGACATCTTAAAGAAAAACTTCCCCCTTCTCCCTACAAGGGGGCTTGACCCAGAAGACCAGAAGCAGCACACATTAACCAGTTGCATCCACCCAGTCCCAAGGGATGTGAAGTCACTTGGTTCTAGGCTGGTAGACACAACCTGAACAAAAAAATTCAACTTTCAAATTAACTACAGTACACACAAACTCTTGCACTCTTCTATGGAAGTTTTTCATTCCTGTAACTTTTCTATCAAAGTTGGAAGTGTGACTTGTTTGCCTGGGTTTTTTTTTTTTGCTGGCTGGAAGGGTTCCATCCAGCCTGAGCTCACACAGGTCTAAAAAGAGCTGACCATTGAAGGTCCATTAGCTATTTGCCAATTTATGAGTTAAACAGAGAACTCTCCCTGTCCCCCATTATCAGTCCAGAGAGACAACACAGGCTGTTGGGATGGGGAAAAGATATAAGTGACAGTGTCACTTAAGGATAACCTAATAATCACAAGATTTTGATGAGCAAATGGAATATAGGTATCCTGCAGGAATATGAAGATAATATAGAAAAATATCAGTGAAGATTTCAAATTTAAGCAATTACACTGTCTATTAGATTTTACTGTCTACTACAGCAGTTTTGTGCAGAGAGAAGAGTGGTGTGAACTGTTCTACAAAACTATTGCATACGGCCTTTCCAAGATGAATTGCATCAGAAGCTGATCTCTGAGCAGAACAGCACTTTCTGACTCCACTAACAGATCCCAATGCAGCTGACCCACAGCCATCCAAATAAAGTATTCCTCAGAGGTGTTATGGAAGCTACGTGAGGAAGTCCCAAAAGAAATTATAACAGGGCAGAAAGTCTCTGCCTTTCCTACACCACTTCAGCTCCATCTAATCATGGTTTGGCTTAGAAGGGAGCTGTAAAGATCATCTAGTTCCACACCCCTGCCATGGGAAGGGACACCTTCCACTAGACCAGGCTGCTCAAAGCTCCATCAAACCTGTCTATGAACACTTCCTGGGATGGGTTTCCACAGCTTCTATGGGCAATCTGTGCCAGTATCTGACCATCCTCACTGTAAAAAAAAAAAGTCTTCCTTATGTTCAATCTCGATCTACACTCTCACAGATGAAAACCTTTGCCCCTCATCCTGTCACTACAGGCCCTGGTTAAAAAAAACAACAACAACAACAACAAAAAAAAAAAAAAAAACAACAACAAAAAAAAAAAAAAAAAACAAAAAAAAAAAAACAAAAAAAACCCCACTCTCTTTGTGTTTCTTACAAACCCCCTCCAGGTACTGAAAAGCTGTAGTGAGGTTTCCCCCTTCTCTTCTCCAGGCTGCAGAGCCCCAGCTCTTTTGGCCAGTCTTCACAGCAGAGGTGCTCCAGCCCTCTGAGCATCTTTGTGGCCCCCTCTGGACTCACTCCAACAGGTCCACGTCCTTCTTATGCTGGGGACCCCAGAGCTGGATGCAGCACTGCAGGTGGGGTGTCACGAGAGCAGAGCAGAGAGAGAGAATCACTTCTCCCCCTCAACCTTTCTGGCCACACTTGTTTTCCTGAATCCCAGGATACAACTTCCTGAGCTGCAAAAGTCCATTGCCAGCTCATACCCAGTGTTTCACTGACCAGTCCAGCTTTGCAGGACAGCTCTCAACCCATTCACACCCAAGACTGATACTGGGGAGTGCCCTGACTTGACCCACTGCAGGGGCCTTGTTGAACTTCATGAGGTTCACATGGTTCCCTTCTTTGGACATTTCTTTACTGAGGGCATCAGCGTCCACAAAGTACAAATGACTTAACAGGAAATTAGTTACTGAACTTTAAGTCTTTATCTCAAGAACAGAGCTCAGGCTGGCAGCTACAGTCTGTCCTCCCACCCAAATCACGAGCAGCTTATTGCAGGCAATAGGTATTAGTACCTGATGAAGTCAGACAATAGGTGCAAAAGGAGAGAGAAGTCAGCAGTGCTCAGGCTGGCAGGGAGAAGCAACCTCCAACGCAGCAGTGATGCTACAGTGCTGCATATGCACGCTCAGGCAGAAACACAGGGCTGACCACAGCCTGCTGCTCTGCACAGACCTTCAGAAGAGGCACCCAAAGAGGTCTGTTTGTGCTCAGACGCACTGGTGTGCATTAAATTACACACACACATCACCAATGCTGCAGCAGAGCGGTTCACATTTCGTCCCTAACAGTAATATTGAACCAAGCCATTAGTAAAGACTGCTTAATGTTTTCTAATTAATAGCTGCTTCAGAAAACTACTCCAAAAGATGAAACAAATAAAGGGGCTTTGGTGCTTGAATCTGAAGCAGCATTAGTCACTAGCACGGCGGCTCTCCCTGTGGCAATTATCTTTTCAAGGAGATAACACCAGACAAGCGAATGCATCCGGTGACAGCCCGGGTGGCAGAGGCCACGCTCCCCAGAGACAGCCCGGGACACGAAGCCCCGCTCTGCCAGCCATACCTGCTGCTGTGCGAGCTGGACCTGGTAGAGCTGCTGCATGTACTGCTGGTAGTGCTGCTCCTGGAGCTGCCGGATGAGGATCTGCTGCTGCTCGTAGTTGCCGGGATACTGCTGTGCGGCGTACTGCTGGAACTGCACGGCCGTCTGCGAGTTCAGCGCTGCCATGATCTGCTGCCTGCAGGGAGCACAGCGCTGCCTCACCGACAGCCCGGGCACGCCGCGCTAAACCGGCCCGAGGCCGCTCGAACCACGGAGTGCCGCCGTGCCAACCCACCAAACACAGCCGCGCAATGGACCAGAGCCCTGAGCTAAGGCAGGCGTCAGCCTTGCCCGGAAATGCGCTGAGAACATAAAGAAGGGAGCAACGTTTTCTACCCAGCGTTCGGAAACATCAAATGTTAAAACAACAAGAGCTCTTACATAATCCTCAATCTGTAGTCTGATAAAGAGGTAGTGTCACACAAAACCCACGTGACTAAACTCCTCAAACAAGCAAAGGAAAAAACCCACATATGCTTTGTCCAGAAACCATCCTTCCAGCAGACCTTCTATAAATATTGGTAAGAACAAACCTGCTGTGGCACAGCACACCAATGCTTTTTGGTGAATCAAAGGAAAACACACCACATAACTATCTTAGTTTTCCTGGTCAGTATGCAAACAAATAGGAAAAACATGACTGACAGTGGCCTAAATCAGAAAAAAAAATTTAAAAATGCTGCCAGGTGGGGCATCTGCATCTCCAGCAATCTCAACTGCTGAAACTTCTGGAGGAACACATGGGTTACATATGCGCAGGCTGTTTTTCTCCTCTCTTCAAAGAACTAACAGAAATTCTATGACTAAATGACAAGACAGATCCAGGGCCTGTCTCGTGTTACATCCATCACTGATCAGCTATCAATTTTTCAGAGGAAGGAAGAAGTATCACACAATTGCAAAAAAAAAAAAAAAAAAAAAAAGTCTTTCCTTCTCACTCTTCTATCCCCCAAAATCACATTTAAAGTATCAGTTTTAGATTGGTCTAATATCCCAAGGAGCATGATTTACTGCTTTTCAGCAAACTATGACCAGCTTAGATACACTTGGTATCCACATTCCTTTTCTGTCTAAACTCTTTATCTCTGTAACCTGCTATGACCACTTAATACACAACTCCCATTCATGTGAAAAACCCCCTCAACTTCAAGGCATACCATACTTCTTGTTACTTAGCACTGTGCAACACTTTTTATTGTATATATAAATTTATGTCTGTCTCTTACACTCCTCTGGCTCTCACCATGTTAAATAAGCAGCAAAACTTGTGGTTTAATTATTTGCTCCCTTCTCAAAACCACTACATAGCAATCACAGGATTGACTTCAGAGACACCCCCTGCAAAGACCTTTTCATGGGGGAAAATAGTTGCTGACTGATGTGGAACAGCTTTACCATTCCCTTCAATATTACATGTGCAAAGCCAGATCCATGTTTTCAGCATCTGGATGTGGTGGGAACAATGAACTGTAATTAGAACTGTATATTCCAAGTATACAATTGTCTCAAATGCAAGGCAGTTATTTTCTTTTAAGTGTTGCTCGTTTCCACCACTCACTTCTGTTGCTCCATCCGAAGTCGTTCCTCCTCTATTCTCCTCCTCTCCTCTTCTTCCCTTCTCAGTCTTTCCTCTTCTTCTCGCCTACGTTTCTCTTCTTCCTTTTGTAACCGCTCCCGCTCCTCCTCCTCGCGCCGCCTTCGCTCTTCCTCTTCTCTTCTGCAACATCCACTCAATAAGCCATTTCAGCATTCCTACAATCCTAGGATGAGTTATTTTCAACATGCTGTAACCTGCCTTTTGCCTGCCCAGTGAGGCTTTTTGTCTGGTATCATCTCCTCACACTTGTGTCTTACTGGACACACGGTAAAAACACATTGCTGCAGAGTTTTATTGCACTTAGCAGCATGACAAAGGCAAATTCTGTGTTACAATTTGATTTTCATGCTAACCTGTTACTATGCTACCTGTATAGCAGAAAAACTTGCCTGGAAGCTTCAAACAGGTCTTCCAAGCTTTCACACATGTTCAATAATGATGTGGATTCTATGGTTTAATAATCACACCTGGAAGCAATAATAAGACAGCCTTTGTCAAGCTGCTAACACATATTAGAAGAGAAATTTAAAACTGGCAATTTAATATGCTCTGTAATTTAGTCCACAGACATATTGGGGCAGACATTTTGTGAAGCATTTTTTCTTAAGCAGATGATAGTATCAGCAAAATTTTCAAAACTCCTAAATAACCACCCATTACTGGCAAAGTAAAAAGGCTTAAAGAGATCAAATGGTACCACAGCCACCTTCACTTCAAGCATTTCCCTTCCCAAGACAACTCCAAACTAAGCTAGCTGTGATACATCCACAGGCCAAGAGTTACAAACTCCATAGATGCCAACACCAAAGCACCCAAATATTACCTTTTCTTTTCCTGCTCTTCTTTCTCTATCTTGTGGGAAGTGACATACGTTGAGAACAAGTGGCAGCACCTATGTAGGAGCTTGACAAATTCTGTCATAGCTTTTTGCTTTGACATGTTTCCAAGGGCAGCCCATTCCTTCCTGAGAGAGAGAATTCAGCTGAAATAACAAACTCAACTCTTTTCAAACCAGAAGTGAGCACTGACAACCCAGCAAACAGAAAAAAATTGGAAGACCAGGAAGCAAATGTTATCATTTGCAGTTTCAGAGAACCAACAACTTCTTGCCAAAGAAGATGGGAATGTTCCAATGTTCTCTTTTCTCCTGTCTCTCAAACAGACATAACTCAACTCTTATGTGAAATTTCATACATCCCACCAACTCTACTTTGAATTCTGAGCGATGTCCAAGAACTTCCCAGTTACAAGTGAACCTGAAGTATTTTTTAAATCTCCTTCTACGGAAAAAAGTATGCATTTTCCTGAATGAACAAACATGGTAACAACTATTGATTACAGCACTTCAGTTAATTGAAAGAAACAGCCTTGTTCTTCCTAAGAAAAGCTGCATCCTTTTGTGCAAAAGCAGTGCACTGGGTCCACCTCAGAGAAGCCACTGTTGTGTTGCACATTGCCTTCACTCTAGAACACTAAAGAGAGCAACAATGAACATGAGAAGTGCAGCCCTAGCTGCAAGCAACACAAGAGACATACCTGAGACTTCCCAGGTCTCATAAAAGATTTACTCAGAGTTTGAATGCATCAGGTTTTAATTTTCTGACTTCAGAAATTACCTCTGGTGTTAGGACAAGCTGTGATGAATGCTTCTACCACTGGCAAAAGGCTTGGCCTACTGTAACCATGGTGTGGAGTTTGGATGAAACATGGGCCTGCACATTAATGCATCTTAAACTGCTTTGAGAACCTGGACTGTCAGCAGAGCAGCTTCTAGTGTGCTTGAAAAAACCCAAGCCAATAATCTTCCCTTAGTTCCTGTACTGAACTGTGACTCACACTTCTAAGATGTATTTGAAGAGGCCACTTTCACTTTCCACTAGCACAGACACTTGAGATAACCCACATACTTGTAGAAATTGGATGATGTTATCTTCTCACAGGAAAAGCAGAGTTAAGACCAACAACAGCACCAGCCCTTTTACCTTCTATCATTCCCCAGAACATCAAAGAATCCAACTTCAGGGCAAGTGTCAGGGTTGTAAGGTCCCAGCAGAACCTGCTTGTGCAGTGCCACAAGTTTGAGCTTTTCTTCATATGTTGGATGAAAGGCTTTCCCATCTTTTTCTGTAGGGGAAAAAAAAAAAGAAATTTTCACTGTTGTGATTAATTAAGCACAGAATATGAATGAGTATGTTGCATAACCGTTACCATGATTTCCACCACAAAAAAAAAAAAAAAAAAAAAAAAAAAAAAAAAGAAAAAAGTCAAGACACGAAAGGTTAGACAAATTAAGTCAGTTCTATTTAAATAAAATATAGACCTGTCCAGAAGAAACACATCTACTTTAGCTAATGAAAACTTCAGTGTGGAGTGCTTTGCATCCCACTATATACAGTCAGTCTTAGTGAGTCAGTTATCACAAAAATATTTACATTAATTTGTTGAATGTCACACCATATGGATCTATATCTCCAAAATATTTAAAAACCTTAACTGAATTCAAATGTGTCTGCCAAGTCTACTCTAGTGTGCATAGGAAGGATTTTCCACAAACAACAACATGATGTTAACTTTATAAACTGCTCTCCTTTCATGCTCTTCACATTCATGAAAGCAGAACAAGCAAGGTTGAAGGCAAGGAGAACTGCAGAGAGGAAAAATTAAGAGTCAAGGAGAGTTGTCCTTGAGGGAATACAATTGCTGCCCTTGGCCAAGGCAGCTGGAATAGCCCCTCACAATGAAAAGCCTTGCAGCTGCCTCCATCAGCACGAACACATACAGTGAACTCTGACAATAAGAAGGCAACATAAGCCTGAACATGTTCCAGTGGCTCCACAGGAACCTCTTCTGAAGCATTCCCAGTTAGATCCCACCAAGCTTTTACTGGAAAGAAGATACTTGCATTGATTTAAAATGATATATGAACTAGTCAGCAAAGACTTAACACATTTAAATTGTCAAAACAAATCAAAGAAACAGGCATTGCTGTGTGTGACTACACTGCTCATTAAGAAAAAGACATTTTTCTTGAACAGGAAAACAAATTAATAAGCACCATCTCCTTTTGGAAGAGGCGAAATGAAGAAGCTACTACCAAGAGGTAAAAGACAGTCACTTCCCATGACTGCACTGATCTCCATGTAACTGCGAGCTGGAGGCAAAGCTGCCACTCATTCCCACTTCTCTGGAGCAAGTTGTTTACAGCCCCAAACTGAACAGTCCACACCTAAATTTCAGGGTGACACATACTTGGGAACAGTTATTAACAGGGAAAAAAGCAAATCTTACAATGAGAGAGGAAGGAAAATACCCCTACTACAGCTTACCGAGAAACTCAGAGCAAATACTTCTGGAAACCAGAAACAATCCCAGCAGGAAAGTGCTTGCAGTTCACAGCAAGACACTCTATTTTTGACAGAGAAAGTTCAGTACATTGCTGGACTTACTCAGCTGAAATATCACAAGGAACACTACATGCATGCCATTTGTTTTGAAGCTACAATCAAATGATTAGGAAGGCAAATATTTAGTTACTTATTATCCATTCCTAGAAGTCCACATCACTCTTGCAGAATTTCAAGTATTTGCTCTTGTCCCAGTGTCACACAACCTTACAGCAAATATAGCTGCCAGCTTCAAAAACAGAAACCTTTCTCCACAGAAATATCTACTTCCAAAAATATCTGGTGGGGTAGGAAAGGGGGGGATGTAAAAACTGAACCAGAGTTTACTGAGTGTATACAATGAAAGGACACAAACTGAAGTATAGGAAATGCCACTTAAGCATTTTTGTGAGGTTTTGTTTGTTTGCTTCAAAGTTGTTTTTTTGTTTTTTGTGGGGTTTTTTATGCTGTTGTTTTTGTCTTTTAAACTGAGAGTGATCGAGCACTGGAACAGGTTTCCCTGAGAAGTTTTCAAGTCTCCATGATGGGAGATGTTCAAAACCTAAACGGAGACAGTGCCAAGAAGCCTGAACTGAAAACGAGGGCTAAACCTGACAATCCCCAGCAGTCCCTTCCCACCCTAAGTCTGTGATCCTTAAGGGACACAAATCACCACATTCTGGTAAGCTTTCAACTCCTGCTCTCAGGCCTTCCAAAAAGCCCTCTGGCTTTCCCTCAACTCTTCACACCTTACACTCAACTCACAATTTACTTATTAGGTATCAAGCACTTCCATTTGCCTCAATAAACAGTATGTACTTTGAAATAATACTTAATATCCTGGGGCACCATGCTACAAAGCAAGTAAATTGACAAAGGTACTGCACTGAAATTTTGCCAGGCTTCTGAGCAAAGCATGATTCTCAAGGGGGTTCCTATAGCACAGTTTACTTTTCACAACCTGTGTACCAACATCTGTCTGGCAAAGCACACAGCTATTTGCTGTACGAGACTGCTACCTAAGCCAGGTAACATCACCAGTATTTGAACTCACTCCTGAAGAGAGCTGAAAAAACCTTCATCTCTCATGCAATGCACAGCACATCTGCATTTTCACAGAACAGAGAAGTCAGACTTCATGCCCTAATTACTGAGAGAAGCCAAAATCTCCATTTACAAAGAATGGTGACCCAAGGGAAGAACAACAAGCAAGCTAAATAAGAGAGGGAAAAAGAGGAGAAAAATATAAGACAAGCTTTCAGTGACTTGTAGATAATGTAGCTTAGAAGCAAATTATCAGAAAAACAGCCAGTCAGACAGTGAAGTTTCCCACTAACTATTTTGTAGTTGAACTCTACAGCATAAACCACACTGTATAATCACTCCAAAGATCGGGAACTGTTGATGTTTGAACCAGAGGGCCTGAATTCATTTGCAGAGTCAAATATGCCAGAAAGAGCATTAGTGTGTCTAGACAAGTACAAGTGCCAAATGTATCCAAGCATCCGTGAACGCGCCATTTAAGCAGGCATTACCCACACACCTCGTACAGCTGTCGGGAAGTGAAGAACATCAAAGAGCTCCAGGGAACACATGAAAAATCCAAAGGACGTGCACAGCAGTAATACAGCAACAGTACAACCTTCCCATAGCCACTGGTATCCCTGGCCCAACGAGGCCAGGAAGATGCTCAGTTTTCAACTCCAACAGAAAGATGAGGCTGTTACTAGTAATGTGAGGGGCTTATGTCCCTGTGTGGCACTGTATTATTGACATGAATTCATAAAAGCCCACAATTTCAGACACAAAGGAGTTTAAGAAATATGCCTAAGAGACTGCATTGTGCAAGATACTGCTACTCCTCTGTAACTTCAGATTTTTTCCCTGTTAGAAACACAGCACACCATACTGCATCTTCCACTCCAACTTCACCTACTGCACCCACTCTAAACGCCTAATTCCATTGGGATAGCACTCGAGTCATCTAGAAGCAGCTAGAAAACGATTTGTGAAGAGTGGTTTTTCACCTCATAGCTTTTAAAAGCAGAAGTCACGTATGTTAATTCTATTCATTTGCAACGTTTTAATAAGTGAGACCAAAACTGGGAAGTGTGAGGAGCGAACTGCTGCCTGCAGAGCCCAGTTCACTCTTACACTCCTAATCCTCCTCTCCTGAAAGTGTGCTCTGCATCAACAGAATTACTGACTGGCCCTTCCAATTAAATATGATCAAAGCACAACTTCATAAATGTAGATACATGATAGGGGTTTTCATATGCTTGACAACAAGAGCCTACTTAACTTAGGAATTACAATCATACCATCAAATTAGTGCTCAAAAAAAGAGGTCAAACAATTAATTGAGAATGATGTTCTGCTGAGGTTGAAGATGCATTCTTGTTAGGATAAGAGGAAATAACTTAGAGCAAAGAAAATTAGAGTACTTAACATTCCAGGAGAGCTTTTAGATACCAAAATGATATGGTTTGTGTACTGTCTGCTCAGATGTGCTGCCCTGCAAATCACTTTAGACAGTGCATGAACACTTCAGGGACTGTCATATATTGAAGGTTGGGTGCAATGGTATTTCAATGACAGGATGTGGAAAACAACAAAGCCAGGCTGATCCTGGGAGAGATTTGCTGGCAGAGCTATGCAAGCCACCCTGTGCTGCTTCAGGACAGAGCTTGAACGGGTTACCTTCAGTGGCATAACTCATACCAGCTCAACAAGCAGAATATGCCATCAGAGTCACTTCTACTGTGCCAGATGCCCAGGGCTCACAATTACAGGCAGTCCTAGAGACAAAGAAATGTACAATGACTGTAACATGACTGCTCTCCACTGTACACTGGATCCAGCACAGTGGAGCAGCTTCTTAATGGCAGCCAAAATGCTCCTTGATCTGCACAAGGCTTAACAGAGCAGGAAGGGAAAGAGTGCATAAGGGAAAGAAGGCTCTTGTTTCCCACAGAAAAATGGACTGGAACTCTGTTGCCATCTATTTTCTATGCCTCTGTTATTCTGAAAGGCTCTCTCCACAAGCCATTACAAATGTTTTAAAAAAAAAGTGTACCTCTCCTGCACAGCCTAAGGCCTGACATTGAACTGACCCAGGGTCAAACATTTTAGATCTGCTTTAGATTTGTCTTTATCAGAGACAGAATAAAGTAGCTTTTGAGTCTCTTTAATATCCTAGCCTAGTTTCTGTTGTGTTTTGCACATTGTTTAAACACATTCCCACCCTGTCTTGTCTCTGAGCAATTCTGTTACCTGCAATATGCCACCACTGACAAGTGTTAGCAGTCATTGTAATAAGCAAACTCGAAGTGTTTTGATTAGATTCAACTTCTCTTGGACAAAAGTACACCAAGAGTTACAGACAACTTGGGCTGCACACTGAAGCAGAAAAAAAGCTTAACTGCTATGCTGCTTAACTATCAGCATGGTTTTTAGAAGAATGGTCAGAAACGTGTTCTCAGCACTGACCTATTAACACGGGCCACCCCTCGGACAGATCTCTTGCCTCTTGAAGTACAGGAGGAATCCCTGTTTGCTCCTTGGCATGCACAGGGCTGCTAACCAAGCGTGCCACTCCCACAGTTGTTCTGACAGCATGAAAATAATTTGGAAAGCAGACCACTTATTTTTGGAGCTGTGCAGATATAGAACAAGCTGGCAGAATCAGTAACTCAAGTATTACAAGCTCCTGTAGCTCCCCATCAGACCTAGAAATAAAAATCTTTGTGCTATGTCATTTTTTGGAAAAAATATACAGATGAAATGATGGGCAATGACTTTGTGTGAGTTATTCCAGCCACAAGGATAGAGAAACAAGATTTTCACTGGAAAGACTGACAACACAACTGAATAGGGAAAATTATCATCTTATCAGCACAACCATGAGTTACAAGGAATTGCAGAAGGCTAAAAAAGGAGGAGGAGTAAACTGAAACATGTTGATATTAAGTTTTGATTAAAAAGAACAGCAACGAAAAAAATCATCGGTAAGACAGCACAAGGCAAGGAACTGGAACCTACACACAAGTAACACCCCAAAGACTTCACCATTAGAGAGAAGATAAAACCAGAACATAAATTCTGTTAAAACGTGATATAATAGATATAGGTTATTGCCACATAGCAGCAATATAGATAAAGTCATTCACAGCATGTAACTTTTGCACTGCAAACACAAGTTCACACTGTGAACACACTTTACAGTGCAAAAACAAGATCCTGTAGAATATTCAACCCAAGACAGAAGAAGATCACGGCTGACCGAGACAAGGAATTTTCTGCTACAGAGACATTTTTCTCTGCATCATTAAACACAACCAGAACTCTTTTAAACAACTTCTTTAACAGAAAGAAGAAAGAGACATTAAGTACAATGCTTCCACAACCTGATAACCTCTGATACAGGAGAGAAAAAAAATAAGATCTTATGATCCCCTATGCTTTTTTTACAGCTTAAAAATATAACACCTACAGAGGTTACATTAGCCTGCTAACAAAATAACTACTTTGTGGAAAGTCATCAGAACAGAGTAAAAGAACCAGGGCTTAAGAAAACTGCTTAGAGACTTATGTGCTCCTAGCAACTACGAGGTGCAGGTCAGCCAATTGTGAAGACAGACAACTTTGTCCTGCCAGCAGTATTTCCACCTGCCAGCAGTGCTTGCCCTTAGAAGAGGCAGTCTCCCTGGGAGGTCATCTAACAACTGATGGCCACAAGACCGACCTTTCCAAGTGCAGAGCTTGCCTTCCCTAGTGCAGGCATGAGGCTGGACTCCCTGCTCCACCTGGAGCAGTGTCTGCCTGAAAGCCACAGGAGTGACGCATTGCTGAAGCGTGGTCAATGTAGTGAGCATAGCTCTTCCCTCAAAACTCCACAGCCCACTTCCCCCCCGCCAGAGGAAACCAAGTGTGGCAAGATATGTCCACCTTCCCACAGAAGCAAACCTGGCTACAGGGGATCCCAGCAAAAACACTTCAGGTCTACACCCAGGTATTTCACAGCTGCCTGCTGGGGTCATGGCAGCACACAGAATCACTGAATCAATTAGGCTGGAAAAGATCTCTGAGACTATCGAGTCCAACTTATGACTGAACACCACCGTGCCAGCTATACCATGGCATTGAGTGCCACGTCCAGTCTTTCCTTAAACACCTCAGGGGACAGTGACTCTATCACCTCCCTGGGCAGCCCATTCCAACGTCCAATCACCCTTTTTGTGTAGAACATCTTCGTAATGTCCAACCTGAACTTCCCCGGCACAGCTCAAGACTGTGTCCTCTGGTCCCGAAGCAGCAAAGCCAGCCCTGGAGCTGGCATGCCGAGGAGAGGGCACGGCACTTCCCGCCAGGATCCGGGCTGTCAGCAGGCGCGGCGCCTCTCACGGCGAGCGCTCCTCGCCCACGTCTGCGAGCACTGCCTTTCCTCGCCACCGGCACGGAGCTCTGCCGCTCCGATCTCAGGCGGGGTGCTGCACAGCCCGGGCAGAGCCACACCGCTGCCCGGGGCAGCCTCTGCTCCCGGCCCCGGCTCACGTCCGGCACCCGGAAAAGCGCATCCCCGCGGGCCGCCGGGACACGCTGCTCGCCCCACCACGCCGAGCACTCCCGGGGCCGCCCCCCGAGGCTCCGCATGAGCCCCGCAGCCCGGCCCGGCGGGGGATGCCGCCCGGGGCTCCCGGTGCCGGTGGCTGCCCCGGTTCCCGGCGGGGCGGTGCGGGCCGGGCCGGCGGCCGGGCTCACCTTTGAAGAAGCGCAGCGCCAGCCCGTAGCGCTCCTCCAGCGCGAAGCCCCAGCGCCGCTCCAGGCTCAGC